>JBBBDQ010001558.1:177500-360000 GCA_037127315.1 Ascarosepion bandense | reverse complement strand
AAATAACCTCAATACACTATTGATCAAAAATTTAAGACCACTTAAAAATCTTTAAAAATAATTTTTTTTTATGGATAGATTTTAAACTCCTCCCACTTAAGGTTGCCAATACTACAATCTAAAAGGTTATGGAAACAAAAAGCTACATTCCAAACATTTTTATAAAATGAGGCGATTTTCACATGATCAAAGTTATGAGACCAGGGGTATAAATTGTTAGATCTATGGCAATTCCAATATTTTTAGTTCAGTTAGAGATTAGCAATCACTGCGTAAAGGTGTTACCATGCCTAAAGCAAGAAAACTTACCAAAGTTGAGCGTTCTCGAATTCTAGAATTCCATAAGCAAGGTTTATCACAGCGGGCGATCGCAGCAAAGGTAAATGGCAGTAAAACTGTGATTTGCAACTTTCTAAAGAACAGTGAGAATTATGGAAAAGCAAAATACTCTGGTAGGCCCCAAAAAATTTCTCCTGCATTGAGTAGGAGAATAAGAAGGGTTGTTATGAAAGACGGGGGACTTTCTTCTAGTCAAATTAAGGCAGTCACATATGCTGATTGAAGTCCCGTAACCATCAAACGACACTTAAGAAAAAAAGGCATGGTAAATAAAAAGCGTAAACAAATTCCGCGGCTGCATCTACGTCACAAGGTGGACCGCTTAAAGTTTGGTCATGAATACCAAACATGGGACGTTGAGAAGTGGAAGAAAGTCCTGTTTTCTGAAAAAATTCAATCTCGATGGTCCTGATGGCTTCCAACGATATTGGTATAACAAAAACATGCCTCCTGAAATTTTCTCCGCACGTCATAGTGGTGGAGGTTCCCTAATGGTATGGGGTGCCTTTTCTTACAGAGGGACGATGGAGCTCCAGGTGATGCAGGGTCGTCAGAGAGCGACTGGTTGTGTTAACATGCTACAAAAAGCATCTTTGATGACGGAGGGCCATCGTTTGTGTGGGGATGGATAGTTATTCCGACAGGATAATACTGCAATCCATGTTGCAAGACGGACCTTGACCTTTCTACAAGAAAATGGGCCCATCTCTTGGGACATCCTGCATGCTCACCGGACTTGAACCCAATTGAAAATGTTTGGGGATGGATGACAAGAGGTGTTTATCAAAATGGCAAACAATATTCAACAAAAAATGAACTTTGTGAAGCCATCTTCAGAAGCTGGAGCAACATCCCCGCACCTTAATGGAAACGCTTATTTCTAGCATGCCCGATAGAATTTTTGAAGTCATCAAAAGCAGTGGAGGTAAACTTCATTATTAAATTTGGTTGTTGAATATTTTCAAACACTTTTGTACAATTTCGTAGAATTTTTGTCTCTGGTCTTATAATTTTGATCATGTGTAAATCGCCTCATTTTATAAAAATGTAAATGTTTAAATAAAATGTTTGGAATGTAGCTTTTTGTTTTCATAACCTTTTAGATTGTAGTATTGGTAACCTTCACTGGGAGGGGTTTAAAATCTATCTGTAAAAAAAAAAATCTTTTTAAAGATTTTTAAGTGGTCTTAAATTTTTGATCGGGAGTGTAGTTGATTTCTATAGATTGCGCACAACTAGTTATCATCGGCGCACTAACGGAACGATCAAACGTGCTCATAGAACAACGAAGACGGCAATAATGACTAGAGAGGAATCATATCTCAACGCGCTCGCAATAATATTAGATGCTGCACCTAATTCTTCTAATACTTCACCCATCATTGCATTTACAGGCACGGTACTGATCTGGCGGCGCGACTGCAGCCACTTCCCCATCGTCGAAATGTGGCCTCCCTTTGTCTGTTCTATAAATACTTTCATGGCTTCTGCTCAGACGAACTTAAGTCACTGATGCCTCCTCAACAGGTGTTTACTCGTGCAACCAGACTGGCAATTGGGTCCCACCCATTCACAGTCAGGTTAGCCAAATGCAGACGACAATTCTACTCCTGCAGCTTTTTCTCTCGCACTTCCCGCCTGTGGAACTCGCTCCCGTATTCTTGCTTTCCTGACGGCTACAACCTCCAGAAATTTAAATGCAAAGTCAATACTCATCTACTAACCACTGGACTCTAGCTAGCTCCCCACCCCTGTATAACCTTCCCTTTCTCTCCACCTATGTATCTGTCATCGCACCTGCTTTCTCAGCTTTCTATTGTTCCTTTCTAACTAGTTTGTACTCCTCACTCTTTTCTAATTAATCTTTTTACATTTATGTACCCTCCCCCTGCACATCAGTGGCGTTTCCGCCTTGCTCGGGGTGAAATGATTTAAAAAAAAACAAAAAAACATAATGATTCCTCAGTTGCTAATTGACGATACAATTGGAATAGATAGATCTATCTATCGCCCGGTTAACACTCAACCCACGTCTATCGAACAGGTGTAGAAGCTCATCTCTTGTTCCCTGTTTAGGATGTGGTTTCCGGCTTTCTCTTTTCCAATCTTTTTACTCTTACGTAGCCCTCTGCACATCAGTGGCGTTACCGCCTTGCTCGGGGTGATATGATTAAAAAAAATATGCTTGAAGACGTTTTTCAAATAATGAACTTCAACCTGTTCAAGTGAATGTCAAGACGTTTCTGCATGTAGAAAGAACATTTAAATTAACTACTGAAGCTTCACATATAGCATAGGGACAAGAAGCAAGACACAAGCACATGACATTAATTTTGTTCAGACGGAAATTATACCGAAAATTTTAACTATATTACGATGTAATGTATATACAGGTACGATGGGTGAATTATCTGTATCTTATATTTTTAATTTCTCGCATGCACAATTTTTGTTTTTTATTTTGTCGACTGCTGAATGTAGTAGGGTCAGTTGGGCAACGTTTGTGAGAAAAAGAGCACCATAATGAAATTATTATTTTCACAGGATCTTCAATACAAACATTTCAGAGTGTTTCGGTGTCAATCTGGGGAGAGTGCAGAACATATGGAAAGAGTTGGATGAGATGCCCAGTCAACATCACTATTTCTTTTTACTAAACCTCTGACTTATTTTTCGTGTATATTATTTTCGTTTTTTCATTTCAAAATCCGCGCGGCATTAAGTTAATTTTAATTTTTTTCTCGGATACTATTTTTGATTTTTATATTTTCATTTTCTGCGTGTTAATTCATTTATTTGTTTTTAATTTTTGGTGTCTTAAATAAATAATTATTTAATCCCAGCACGGTCGAAAGGACGTTTTTGTTTTAGTTTAATTTTCGTCCATTTTTGTTTTCTTTTCCTTTTACATCAGCCATTTTGTTTAAGTGGTAAAACTTGTTATTTTTTTACACGTGTCTTCTAATTTTTTTCCTAATTTGTAGTATTAGGTTTTCATAATTTGTTTGAGATTAAGTTTCTAATTAGAAGAAAAAATCTTTTTACGTCGTTTGATTTAATTTTACGTTGTTTTATTTAATGGTTTTATTTAAGTGATTTATTTCTTTTTAGTTTACACGTAAAACCTTTTTTTGTCTGTTATTTTGTTCTCGCTTGTTACATTTATTATTTTCTTTCTCTTTGTAGAAGGGGGTTTGTTAAAGTTATAGTTTTCACGTCACGTCACGTTCTTTTTTTTTGCACTTTTTTTTCGTTTGTCTCGTTAAATTTGTTTTTCTCAGTATTTGTTAAGATTACTTTTTTTGGTATTTTTTTCATCTTTATTAATTTTTTATTTTATAATAACATTTTTTAAAGAGTAAGAAAAAAAAATTCAATTTTTTAAAATAAAATATGCCAGACAAATTCGGTTTGGATCTAAGACAAAAAGTCCACTCTGATTCGCACGTCTTATCAAAGGGGAATTACTGAAAATTGACAAAATAAATTTGTCAGGCATTGTGGTTGAGAAGCGTTCGCTCAAAATTTGTGGCTCCACAAAAGATACCATTATTAAAACTTTGATATCCCTGGGGTCAAACCTCTAACAATCATCAAAATAGAGGGTTATTTCATGTGGGGTGGACTGTTGCCAACATCAGCTGACTCTGAAAATGCTTCCAGTCGTGACTTAATTACTTAGGACCTCATTAAAAGAAATGAATACGAGCGTGGGCGTAGAATTAACGTCTCAGTATTTCAGGTCTCCGCGCTAATCTCACAAGAGCCCAATTTTTCAGCTACTTTCCGAGAACGACCTGATCAGAGGATGAAGCTTCGAGATTATGCTACACAGCAAAGCATTCATCTTCGTCCACTGTATGGATTTAGAGGTCCAGAAAATGCCAGTCATCGTAACCGGGCGTAAACAAACATGTTGGAAGTAAAAAAAAACTGGTCAGCTTTTCTCTTCCTGTCCAGACAGGAGACCTCTGGCGTTCTGGTCCCTTGTCGGCACAAATCCTCTTTTGACTGGGTTAATTCTTTCCGTCTACCCGGTAATGAGATTGCCAGCGACCAGGACCGGTATGGAGAATCTCCTGGTTGGGGTCTTTTAGCAAAAACGTTGGCCGCCGCATGTGTGGTTGCGAAGAAGGAAAAGAATGAATGGCAGTTTTTTGGTATGACCAAACGGAAGATCCAGGCAGCAGGACCTTTGCTCCCAGAAGCCTGTAACGGGTAAAGACAGAAACAACCACACCCTCTCTACCCGTGCAAATGGCGATTCTCTGACCAGTTATGCCGAACAAATCAGAAAGTATAAATTAAACTACGGACCAAATTCGAAAAGGCCCAAAAAATTGCAGCAACTGAAGGAGTCTTGTAAATCAATACGCGATCATTCTGCACAGAAAATTGGCCCTTCTTCCTCGGCACCGTCTTCCACAAAAGTCAAACAACACGCCATTGAACCACTTGCAATAATAAAATCTTTCCATCTTTTCCAAATTGATCACCTACAAGAAGTTGCAAGGAACTCGATTATGTTTATCAAATTAGCCTATAATCAAACTTCCCACAATATATCAGAAGGTGCAGAGTGTTTAAAAGACACCAAAGAAATTAAAAGATCTCTTTCTTTTATAACAAAAAGAAGTTTCATTAATCATCAAATTTTGTTACTAATAACAATTACTAGCAGCATAGCCCGGCGTTGCTCGGTTGTAATGAAAGCTTTAAAACTAATCTATGGTCCTGGAGCACAGACTCTTTGGACGTTGGCACGAAAGACTAAAAAGCAATAGTTGTTTCCAGTTAAAGCGAAACCGTAGACTGAAAGAAAAATGAATGGATGTAAGTCAAATTTTGATTTCCTGGTATTGATATCAGATAAGTTTTTTTCGTCGTAAACTGAATTTTGAAGGCTAAATAAGTCCTCTGAATAAATGGTACCATGGCTGAGACTAAGAACTACAATTATACGTACTTAGAACCAAACTCGAAGCAAGAACAAAGCTAAAAGGGCTGAAAAAATACCGACATACAGGCTGATAAACAAACACACACACAAACATCTTGCCTTATATATATATATATATATATATATATATATATTATCGATTTTCTGCATTATTGTAAGAACTGCAAACTTGAACCTTCTGAATATCGTTTCTTATGTCTTTGTCTATGAGTGTATCCAATTTGATTAAAATCGGACCACTCCTTCTTTAATCCGATTTTTTCGATTATCGATTTTTGATATTTATCGGTGGTACCTCGACACAAAACCTAGTTAAGAACACGCGCAGACGCTTATAGTACAACTGTGTAAATCTTCAAGAAAATCGGTTCAGCCGTTTCGGAGTCTAGGTAACGGACACACACGCACACAGACAGACAGACACACACACAGATAAAGTTCCATTTATAAATAAGTTTAGATAATTGAGTGTGAAAAGTTTTTCGGAAAGTTTTTCTGTCATGATATTTCTTCAAAGTTCAGTTCTCTTGAATTTAGGAAGAAATATTTTTGAATAAAAGTCTTATTGATAGTTACTTTTGTATTCACGATTGATATTAAGCATTTTAAGTTAATTTCTTTTCCCTATTTTTTGTTGCTGTTGGCTAGTTGTAAGAGAGAAGAAATGTTAAGGTGAAAGAGAGAATGAGGCAGTGAGTAATTCTCTTTTCGAGAGTCAGTGCATACGACTCTTGTTCTATCTTTCATTGTATGAGAAAGAGGTGAGAGAATGAGAGAGTGAGAAAATGCGTGTTAGACATCCAGACATGACTCACCACTCTTTAAAAAAGCAAAACCAAATAAACCTATATATATATATATATATATATATATATATATATATATATATATTGAAAGCCAAGAAGAGGATCAACTTTGAATTTTTGTGGGTGTCTTCTGATTGGTCAATAAATAAGATGCTGTATCTATTTTTTGCCATCTACTACTTCTGTAACTAGTAAAAATATATGAGCCGATTAATTAATAATAAACGATTTAATATTGGTACATTGAAAAATGTAAGTGTTCTTTTGATTAGCTCCTGGAAAGGCTATAGGTTTGTAATGATCAAACTTCTATCAGTTCACCTAAAAAAAATCAAATCAAAAGTCGGAGAAGACTTTCTACAGATTTAAACGAATCAGCAATGAAGAAAAAGTAAAAACCTATTTACAACACTGGGGAGGACTTGTGTCGAGTAAGGAAGGAGCAAGAAGAAAAGGCAGCATCTGAATCTAGAAAGATTCTTCTTCTTCTTCTTCTTGTATGTGCCTTGTCCTTTCAGGACGTAGGCGATCATGGCCTTTCACGTCTCCCTGTCCCTGGTGGTTCTTAGCACGCTTTCTCCTGTTAGACCACGCAGCCCTCCGTTCTGCCATCCACCTGTATCATAGTATCATGTTTTCTATACCTTCTATCCTCATTTGTATGTCCCAGGAACTTTAACTGTCTCTTCTTGATGCTCGGTATTAATTTCCCTTTCGTTTTCATCCTTTTCAAAACCTCATCATTGCTCACATGCTCAATTCATGATATCCCCAACAGCATGCTGTAGAACAACATTTCAGTTGCATCAAGTTTTTCCTTCATTTTTGATGATATTGTCCAGTATTTACTGCCATATGGAAGAACTGAAATATGTTAAATATTTAATTAAAAGGCAAACAGTGAACGAACTGGATATAGAAAACCTATAAAATGTTTCCTTAACGCTAAGAAAATATCGACTGTAGAAGTGCAGGAAGGTAGTAAATATGGCCCATGTTTGTGGCAGTATGCCACATTTTCGGATTTTTTCCCCCTTTAGCGTACTTCAATCACGCCAATGAGAAAATGGAAGCAATTTTGTTTATTGGGTGGAACTCGCGTATCTTTTATCCCTCCCTGTATGGAGTTTAAAAAATAATGTTCTGGTACATTGTTGGCCTATCTCTTGATGGAACTATCAAGAGTGAGATGGGACAAGACTCAATGGGACAGGTCTTCAGCGTCCTCTCCCTGGCTGTGTTCGGTGCAAGAGAGCAACCCTAATCGTTCCGATAATGGCGCTGTAGAGGGCTATTGAGAATCGGGATCAGAGTCTTACAGGGCGAAGATATATAGGCAGCATCACAACCCATAAAGATTAAATACCTAAAAAAGTTTGACATTTTCGACAAGCTTCGTAATGAGCACATCCGAGAGGTAGTGTGGACTTGGACGAATAGAAGCGGCTCGGATGCGACGGTGTGTTCTAGCTACCTCGACCGAGTCCTTGTTAAGAGAGTCCATGTAATGCTCTTAGGTTGTAGATAGTTTACACTGATCATAAACTTTTTTTCCGATTCGGGTAACCTTTAGATAAGCCTAAGGCTGGGGTGGCTAACTACTGGAAATTAAACGGAGAATGGGGTGAGATTTCTAGGACCAGCTGCTACAAATGCTAATTGACGGGGGATATAGTAGGGAATATGTAGTGGGATCAATTAAAATTAAATTTACGTCGTTTGCTGCTGATGATAGTCGTCGACTCAATCTAGTTGGTTTAGCATTGCAAAAAAGCGTGTAAGGAAAATTGATCGGGTGATTATTACTGGTAATAATGAGACAGTGACCCTTAGGGAGGTCAGAGTTGGCTTCCTTACTTATTCAGAAGTATCAAGCTTTGTTAACTGCTAAGCTAAAAAGAACATCTTTCGATATTATTTACAATTATAAATACGCACAATTGATTGTATAAGTTCAACCGAGTTCTTTTTAATATCAAAATGGCTTGAGTCACTTTAATACCAAAACAAGCTATGAATACCATTGTTTATAAAATGGTGAGTGTTCTAAAAATAGAAAAAGATAGACACATTGACGCCAAGAATTCAAAATTGGGCGGCAAAATAAGGAACCGTTTCTTTTGGTAGGAGGAGGAGTAAGAGTAGGAGTAAGAAGTAGGAATTAAGGACAGTAGTTGTGTGTAGAAGATTTGAAAAGGGGAAGACGTTAGTCAGTTGACCACTAGAGTCCAGAAGGGATAGGCTCGTTTACTACTAGCATCCCACAGTGAAGAGAATTTAGCTAGTCAGCTCCTGTATCCACACAAAATTTAATGGTTGTAACTTGATGCAAAAACCTAAAGTTTTATACAAAAATAAACATCATTAATTCAAGTTTGTGTTATCTTCTAATTATACCAAAACGAAGCAACACAACACCAGCCTTGCATAACAAGCTAAGGATACCATACTTTCAAAAAGCTATGAATACCATGCTTGCGAGTTGTAATTTCGCAGTTGCTTATGTGAAATATATGTTAATGAAAAGTCTATCTAAGGAACAACATATCAGGCTTGTGAAAAATATTTGGATAAATAGGAGAGTACAGATTAAAACTTAGTGAGGAAAATTACAAATTGTTTTTGCTTAAACCAGGACCGTCGTGCAATTGAAAATATGTCTCCCAACAAACGTGACAAAGCTAGAAGCATTGCTATGACTAACAAACCAGTTTCAAATTTATGTAGTTAAGATGCAGAATCTGAAGACTCCACTGAACAACTTATATAAAAAATGGTAAAAAGTGAAACTGGGATAATAAATGTCAGAATGAGTTTCAAAGAATTAAAAAAAAATAACAACGTTACGATACAAAAGTGGAAATGTTAGTGACTTCAGATTCTAGTGGTTACGGTATAGGGGAAGGAATTTCAAATAAATACGATGACGGTAAAGTGAAAGCCGTCGTATATGATTAGCGTTCGCCATTACCAGCAGAAGAAAAAGCTA
This sequence comes from Ascarosepion bandense, assembly GCA_037127315.1. Taxonomy (NCBI): domain Eukaryota; kingdom Metazoa; phylum Mollusca; class Cephalopoda; order Sepiida; family Sepiidae; genus Ascarosepion; species Ascarosepion bandense. The sequence continues at coordinate 350,906 of JBBBDQ010001558.1, read as the reverse complement.
CAACCAGATCGATAAAGGGGCAATAGCAACACTATTTTCAGTAAAAATAAAATCACAAATGTATACAGGGAAGGACTTTTTGATTGCTGACAGACCTTCTATTATCAATTTATGGTTCGAAAGAACAAAACAAAAAAAAACGGAATTATTGCGCATACAGCGAATAGGTTGCAAAGTTGCGGTTCGATCTTATTAAATTACATTATTAACCGTCCGAAAAAAATTAGGACACGCAGAGTGGTTACCAAGACTGACAACAAAAACTTCTGAGCCGTTTCAGGACACTGTCATTGCAGCATTAATAAGTAAAACTGAAATTCAAAATGTATTATGAAATATAGTATGCAAATTATCAGTTCCCCTAGAAGAAACAAAAGAAAGAGCAGAACAAGACATGTTTACTCACAAAAATCTACCTACCCTCCCCCGCTCTATCTCTCTCTCTCTATACATACATATATATATATACAGTCATCCGCAGACAGATCTGTTTCGCAGCTCATCAGTACGGTTAAACTCCGATTGTTTTTAACCCAGCATTGAAACCCGACCGAAATGGTGTCAGTCGGCGGTTCTACCTCTAGGCCATGGGCGCTCGGTAGAAAAAGAGCAGACATTTTAGCATATATATATATATATATATATATATATATATATATATATATATATATATATATATATATATATATATATATATATATATATATATATATATATATATATATATATATAGTGGGATCAATTAAAATTAAAACAATTTGTAATTTTCCTCACTAAGTTTTAATCCGTACTCTCCTATTTATCCAAACATTTTTTCACAAGCCTGATATGTTGTTCCTTAGATAGACTTTTCATTAACATATCTTTCACATAAGCAACTGCGAAATTACAACTCGCAAGCATGGTATTCATAGCTTTTTGAAAGTATGGTATCCTTAGCTTGTTATGCAAGGCTGGTGTTGTGTTGCTTCGTTTTGGTATAATTAGAAGATAACACAAACTTGAATTAATGATGTTTATTTTTGGTATAAAACTTTAGGTTTTTGCATCAAGTTACAACCATTAAATTTTGTGTGGATACAGGAGCTGACTAGCTAAATTCTCTTCACTGTGGGATGCTAGTAGTAAACGAGCCTATCCCTTCTGGACTCTAGTGGTCAACTGACTAACGTCTTCCCCTTTTCAAATCTTCTACACACAACTACTGTCCTTAACTCCTACTTCTTACTCCTACTCTTACTCCTCCTCCTACCAAAAGAAACGGTTCCTTATTTTGCCGCCCAATTTTGAATTCTTGGCGTCAATGTGTCTATCTTGGGAATATATATATATATATATATATAGTCATCCCCATACAAGTCTGTCTCGCTGTATCACAGCTAGATCAGTGTGACTAGACATCGACTTGCTTCCACTCGGGATCGAAACTCGACTATTTTGATGTAAACTATCGGTATGGCATGAGAGGAAGAAATTTTAGTGTGTTAAATATATTCGGTGTATACACAAGCCAACCAATGGAAGAAAACAATTCATTATTAGAGAATAATGCAATATATATATATATATACAAACGCAGGAAATGACGTCTATAGACATTCCTAACGCACGCACACACATATAGACATAATAATAAACTCGTGTTACCGTCCAACATACAGCAAGATACACAAGTATTTCTTCTTAAAACCACACATACTCTATACACACTTTAGTGTCCATTATATATATTGTTTTAAAATACGTGATACGTATCTGACCAATAGGAATTAATCTGAAATCATAACATACAAGTAATCTGTGTCTCTTTGTTTTTGATTTCAATCTCTAACGAAGCTTTGATAAATGGGAAATATGTTATTTTGAGTTACGTTTACTATTTGTGCTTTATTTTATCATCTTTTCGGATTCTGATTCATATATTCCTCTCATATATATATATATATATATATATATATATATATATATATATATATGTGTGTACTTTGTATGGGTGGATAGCATATTATTTTTTATAAAGGACAATATTGGGAAGAGATGTATGACAAAATGGAAAAGTTTTCGCGTGACGAGTTTCTTCATCTATGTATGCGCGTTTATACAAAAGAGAATTTATTGTGTGAGTCTCTGCGAATATATATATATATATATATATATATATATATATATATATATATATATATATATTTTAATTCAGATACTTCAATCCAAGGGAAAAAAGCAGGAAGGTAAATTCCAAAAAACCCGATCCTAATTAATATTAAAAATTTATTTTAATATTAAAAAATGATTCAGGAAGAGAGCTCCATGTAATAAAATATTACAGAGCAAATTTATATTAAAAAAGGATTAATTCAATTCATAGTGTGTAATAAATTGAATGTATATGTGTGTGTATGTGTATGTATATATGTATTCTTATTCGTAGAATTGTGTGTGTATATATATGTATGTATGTGTGTACTTCTATAGGTATGTATATAATAATTGTAATTAATTTTTTTTTTTTTTACCTAGTGTTGTCTTTATTTAGTTTAATTTCAAATGACCTAATTTTTTTAAAAATAATTTTATTTTAAATCCTATATCTTTTTATTCCCTTTTATTAATAGTTATGCCTTTTTAAGTAAAGGCCTTTTTCTAATACTTCAACGTTTTGGGGAAATTAGGTTTTTGAATTTGTCCAGCGTCTGTAATATTTAAAAAAAATTTTTTTTCTTTAGTTTCTTTCTTTTTCCCTCCCTTCCTTCTTTTATATCTCTTACCACCTTTCTTCCGTGTTGCTTAAACTTACGTCGATTTAACACGGCTGTCTGTTAATTTTTAGTTACATTCTCCCTTTTTTTTGCGAACCCAGACGATGTCAATTTTTTTTCTTTTCTTATTTATTTGATTTTATTCTATCTTTTTCTTTTTCTTTTTCTTTTTCTTTCCCTTTATTTTTATTTTTATTTTATTTTATTTTATTATTTATTTATTTTTTAATTTCTTTGCAATCTTTTTTTTTTTTTTTTTTTTTATAAGCGTTTCACCCCGAGCAAGGCATGTCACTGCCACTACTGTGCAGGGAGCTACGTAGAGTGGAGAAAGGCTGATTAAATATAGGAAATAACAGAGGGTGGGTGATAGGCGGGTAAGGAGACCGAGAATGAGGGTTGGGTAGATGAGAGTGTTGTGAGAATAGTTGGGAGTTAGTGTGATAGGAGGTGTCTATTGACCCTACATTTAAACACCTGGAGATTGTAACTGTCGGGAAAGCAGACTTGTGGGAGGGAGTTCCACAGGCGGGAAGCGCGAGAAAAGAAGCTGTTGGAGTAGAATTTACGGTTACATCTTATTTGTTTAACTGTAAAAGGGTGGGACCTAGTTGCTAATCTAGTATCTCGTGTAAATTCGTGCTTAGGCGGCACCAGTGATCTAAGCTCATCGGAGCAGAAGCCATGAAAGTACTTGTAGAAGAGGCACAGGGAAGCTACATCACGCCGGTGTGAGAGCGGCTGCAGCCGGTCTGCCAAGTCACTATCAACCACGTTACAGATCCTCCTTTGTATTTTGTCAAGAAGCCCAAGGAGAGCAGCAGGGGCACCCGACCAGATATGGCAGCAATATTCAGTACACGGGCGGATGGTAGATTTGTATATGTGCAGAATAGTTTCAGGTGGGAAAAATTTCCGGGCCCTGCACAGGGAGCCCACTTTCATAGCAGCAGATTTGGCAATGGATTCAATATAGTCATTCCATTTGAGGTCCGCCGAGAGTGTAAGGCCAAGGAGGCGTAGTATTTTACTCTCTGGGAGGCTAGCCTGTCCCATGCTAATGGGAGGTAGATGCGATTGTCTATGGTGGTTAGTTGATAACAGCTTTGTTTTGGAGGCATTGAAATTTACCAACCATTTCCTACCCCAGGTCACTACGGATTGGAGGTCCCTTTCAAGTGCGGCAGCGAGGTTCACTTTGTCGTCCAGACCTGGTTTCTGATCGATGCGGGAGTAGATTGTTGTGTCGTCGGCATACATGCCAACTTGGGATCTAATGGTGTCGGGGAGATCATTAATGTAGATCAGAAAGAGCGTGGGACCTAGGATAGAACCTTGAGGGACGCCCGCGTTCGTCTGGTAGTTTTGGGAGGCATGCCCATTTAATACCACCTTTAATGTGCGGTTAGAGAGGAAGGACTGGATGAGGTCAAACAGATGTCCAGTTATCCCATAGCTCCGCAGTTTGCACAAGAGGCCAGCATGCCAGACCCTGTCGAATGCTTTGGAGATATCCAAGGCAACGGTTCGGGCTTCACCATTCTTGTCGAGTGCCTGGTATAAGTACTCGGTAATGGTCGTTAGCATATCAGCAGTAGACCTGGTGAAGCGAAACCCATACTGTTTGTCAGAGAGAAGCCCGTTGGTCATAAGGTGCTGAATCACCTCGGCGTTGATAATGGCTTCGAAAACTTTGCCAAAGATTGGAAGGAGACTAATAGGACGGTAATTGGCGGGGTCTGAGGGTTCGCCAGAATTCTTAAATATAGGTACTACGCAGGAGGACTTCCAACAGGCAGGAAAGCAGGAAGCAGATAGGCAGAGGTTATAGAGTTTAGAGAGGACAGAGGAGAGTTCTGGGGCACATTTCTTCAGTACTATGACTGGGATTCCGTCACCGCCGCTCGCTTTGTGTGGGTCAAGTTGCGCAATTATCTTGGCGACCAGCGAGGGTGAAATGTGGACGTTATTTAGTTGAGCCTTAGTTCTGGGTGGGAAGTCTGGTGTAGGTATTCCTAACGAGTCCAGTGTCGAATTGGTTGAGAATTTACGGGCAAAGCATTCAGCCTTGTCGGCTGGGGAGGTGAGAACTTCAAATTCATTGATTAGTGGGGGTATTGAAGTCTTGTTCCTGCTGAGCACGCTTTTGCAGAGACGCCAGTAATCTTTGGAGCCAAACTTAGAGGATGCTATGCGTTGCCTAATTCTGGTAGCAAACGCCCTCTTGGCTTCGTTCAGTACTTTTTTACACTTGTTCCGTGCTGAGGTGAAAAGGCGCCTGTTTTGGTTCGACGAGCAGCTTCGATAGAGCCGGAAGAAATGGTTCCGGTGGGCAATAGCGGCCGAGCAAGCGGGTGAGAACCAGGGGGACGAATTAGGTTTTAGTTGGAATTTTCTGGCAGGGATAAAAGCATCGATGTCAGCCTTAACCCAAGAGGAGGCTTCGGAGGCACAGTCTTCGACAGGAAGATCAAAGACGTTGTTCCAGGGGACGTCGCAGAGGAAGTCCCTGAACGAGTCCCAGTCGGCTCTTTGGTAGCAGTATGATATTCTGCTGGTCTGGTTTTCTTGGGTAGAGTTAGTGTGGATTGATATATTTACGGAGACTACGGCGTAGTCAGAGTTTCCAAGGGGGCAGAGTTGCCTGGTAGTGCAGGAGTCTGGGATGGAGGTAAAACAAAGGTCGAGTAAAGAGTCCCTTCCGTTAGGGTTTTTAGAGAAACGCGTGGGGAAGTCCACCACTTGCGTTAGAGCTTGGGCTATTGAAAAGTGCATGGTGCGGATCCCAGCAAGGTCGGTGGCTGAGTTTTCAAGCCACTTGGTGTGGTGGGCGTTAAAATCGCCAAACACAAATATATGGGCAGATGGGTGAGAAGAAATGACCCTGTCGATGTTAGTCGAGATGCAATCAAGTAACGTACAGTCAGAGGAGGAGGGGGAGCGGTAGAGGAAGAAGAGATAGCTAACCGAGCTTAGAAGTGAGAGACGGAAGCACATGAAGGAATGATCAAGGGATTCAAGAGATGTGACCCTGGCTAGGAGGAGTTGTTCGCTGACATATACACCAAGCCCATGCATATGGACATTGGAGTCCTTCCTGAAGAGAGGAAGGTAACCAGGAACGAACAGCTCTGAAGAGGGGATAGAAGGGTCAAGGTTAGTCTCACATATCGCTAAGATATCGGGTGAGTTAGTTAGAAAGAAAGACTCTACACTATTAAAGTTAGTGCGAATACCTCGTATATTTGTGAAGGTAACGCAGATAGGTTTGGGGGATTTACGACTAGCTGGTTTAGGCTTGCTATTTTGTTTGTTAAATTTCATGCTGGTTATAGTTGTGGATAGAGAGAGGTCTAGAGTAGGGTCAGATGGTCGTTAATTGCAGCAGGTGAAGGATGGAGAATGGCGCCGCCTGCAGCATAATGTGTCCTCGGGGTTGCCCATCGGAAATTCATGCAGGGACGCCCGTCCATGCGCGAAATGGCACTACAGGAACCCCGATATTATTCAACTGTTGATCAGAGCAGCCTCTCTAGACGCTACGCAAGAGTTCGGGCTCCTAATTACCAGTCGGAAGCAGCAACCAGGAAACTGCCAACCCGGTACCCTCAGAATGAAGAGACTTTGCCACCATACTCACCAACTGCAAAAAGCTTCCAGCCGAGCCGACATAAAGACCGAAAAAGAGAGAGATGAACCGGGAACCCCTTCCTAAACAAGAAACAAGGCGATCACCTCTACTCCTGTCCAAAAGAAGGGGGTGGAGTGTGAGACCGGGCGATAGAAGGTACTATCTACTCCAATTAAAAAAAAGAATAAATGTGTGACTGAAGTTAATTAAGTTTTAAGTCAAACCTAAATTTGATAATTAAGAACAATTTACACAAAAATTAGGCAGAAAAGATAAGAACCGAAAAAAATAAAATAAAAAATACAAATGAAAATAAATAATTCAAAAAATAATAAAAAATAAGATCACACTGGCTAAACTCACCAAGTTGCAGGCTGGCTGACAGAAAAAAGTTAAGAAAATTTCAAAAAAGGAAAAGTAGACTAACTTTTCTCCAGTTTCTGAAAGGTTTTTTCTGTTGCTGAGATGATGTGTCGTCCCCCGTGGGGATCTTCATATCGAAATGGCCATTCAATATCTTTGAATTAATCCTTTTTTAATATATATATATATATATATATATATATACATACACACACACACACACACACATATATATATATATATATATATGCATACATACACACACACACACACACACACCCACATATATATATATATATATATATATATATATACATATATATATATATATATATATACACACAGTGTATTAGAATTACATCAGTGAAACCATTTATATTATTTATCCGTTTCATCCTTTGATATTTTTTCCTACCTTTGGATATATATTCTTTCATACACTTTGTATCTGCTCAAACCCCTAACACTACACAGCATTGATGAACAGGGTAGCCATTTTGGCATTAGGACGCATGCGTACATTACATGTGGCTTTTACGTGAAAGAACAAAAATAATATATATAAAATAAAACCAAGATAAGAAACAAGACTTTTCAAACTGAAATAAAATTGTTATAAAAGTATATGATATAGACAATTTCGTTACGATTAATAGTAAGATTCTGTACAAATTAAAAGTCTCCGTTTATTTCTATAGTGTATTGCCTGAGAAATAAGACATTTAGGCAATTATCTGTGGTATATTTTAACATAATTAAAGGAAAAATATTTGAACCACGTTGGGTTCAGTGTTTCTCTTTGTGTGTAGGAAAAAGACAAAACAAAAGTAAATATTCCTTAACGTTAGGAGACATATTGGCTTCTGTGGTTAAAATTCAACAAGAACAGCAACAACAATAGTAACAGCAGCAATTTTTGGATCTGTAGAATCAACCATAAAAGTTGATTACTTAAAATAGGGGGAAATTAGAAAATGCTTCAATACTCAGTGGCAAAAGCCATATCTGAATTTAAATACAATCTAGGTGATGGAATTACCTTTTCTTTGTATTTTTTGAGATAGGAACAAATTTTCAGTGAAGATTGTAGCGACTTGAAGACGAAACAAAAACAAAATTTTTGATTAGGCAGTTAACACTAATAGAACTAACAATGTGGCCCAGTTGATATAGGTGTTGGTTAGTTCCAAAGAGTTGTAAATTCAATACCTGGCTACAGCGGTGATGAACAAAAGGGAGTTAAAGGGAGATAACTATATAGCATTCGGAAATGGCATCGCGCTTGGAATTAGGATTAATATATTACAGTGAGTGAAATAAAGTGTTCAGTTCAAAATTCCAAGCACTTGAAGAAGGCCTGAGCGTACAAAGGCCGAAACGTCTTAAACATGGTAATAAGGATAAGGACAACAGTCCGAACAGTGTAAATAAGCTAAAAGTGTAGTAAAGTAGGAAAATTAAGTTACACTTTAAAGCAAAATAAAAAAAAATACCGGGACAGGAAAAACTTTGTACATAGCATTGCGACAGAAGAAATTGTCACAGACAAGAAAAGAAAAATTGCGAATTTGAAAATAAATAATGTGGATGTGAAAATGCTACTAGACACTGATAGTGATGTTACAATAATCTGTAAAGCCACATGGAAAAAAATCGGAAAATCTATATTAAAAAGAAATTCGGAAGTAGCTAGTAGCGTCTTATTAATGAAATGACCTGTAATGTCTGGTTCCATAAAAATGTGCGTGAAAGCTAATACTTTGGGATTTGCCTATAATTGTTTATTGCAGCAACATAAGTAGACAAGCGATCGATTTAAGAAGATAGAGTGAAAATTTAAAGCAAAAATTGAAAAAAAAAAGTTTTCCGGTTGTTTTGTCGAAAGAGTTGGGTTGGTGTTATAAATTCAAAGCGATGGAGTATACCATTCGTAGCATTGTATCAGGTAAACGTAGAATAAGACAAACTAGAAAAATACAGGTGTAATTGAAAAAATAAAACATTTCAAATGGACAGCACCAGCAGTGTATAAAAAAAAGAAAAAAATCATGATTGCGCTGATTTTTTGACAGGGTTAAACAAGTGTTTAGAGCACCATAACTACCCATTACGAAGTCCAGAAGAAATTTTGCGAAGTGGAAAAGTTTTTCGAAGCTGAAATTTTCTGAAGCGTATTTACAAATATAGGTTGAAGATGAATGTTCAAAATTAACAATTATTAATACGCACAATGAATTGTATAAGTTTAACCGATTCTTTATAGTGTCAAAATGGCTGGAGTTACTTTGATACCAAAACAAGCTATGGATACCATCCTTGCATAGCGAACTAAGGATACCATACTTTCAAAAAGTTATAGGTACCATGCTTACTGATTGTAATTTCGCAGGTGCTAATGTGAATGATATATTAATGAAAAGACTATCTCAACAACAATATATCGGGGTTGTGAAAAACTTTTGAAAAAATAGGAGGGTACGTATTAAAACTTAGTGAAGAAACGTACGAATTGTTTTTGCCTGAACCTGGTTCGTCAAGGCTAAAAAATATGCGTCTCCCAAGAAATGTGACAAGGTTACAAGCATTCCTATTACTAACAAACCGGTATCAAATTTATGTAGATAATATGCAGAATTTGAGGACTTCACAGAGGAAGTTTATTAAAAAATGGCACAAAGTGAAATTGTGTTGATAAATGTCAGAAGGCGTTCAAAGAATTAAAAAAATACCAACGTTACGATACAAAAGCAGAAATCTTAGTGACTTTAGATCCTAGTGGTCACGCTATACGGGCAGTAATTTCAAATGAATACAATGACGGTCAAGTGAAAGCCGTTGTATATGATCAGCGTTCGCTACTACCAGTAAAAAAATAAAACTACAACCAGATCGATAAATAGCAACAATATTTTCAGTAAAAAAAAAATCACAAATATATACACGGAAGGACTTTTTGCTTGCTGACAGACCTCAGGCCTCTATTATCAATTTATGGTTCGAACAAAAAATAGAATTATTACGCGTACAGCGAATAGATTGCAAAGTTGTGGTAATATCTTATTAAATTACGATATTACGATATAATACAAAAATCATTAGGACATGCAGATAGGCCATCAAGACAGACAATAAAAAATTCTGAGTCGTTTCAGGACGCTGTTATTGCAGCATTAAAAAGTAAAATTGAAATTCAAAATGTATCACGAAATGTAGTAAACGAACTATCAGTTACCCTGGAAGAAAAAAAAAAGAAAAAGCAGAACTAGACATGCTTATTGAGAAAATCTACCTCTCTCTCTCACATACTCTCTCTCTCTCTCTCTCTCTCTATATATATATATATATATATATAGAGAGAGAGAGAGAGAGAGAGAGAGAGAGCACTCTGGAAAAATAGTAGACTTTGATAAACAGTAGCTACTCTGGGATGTACGCATCGCTCATTCAGTGAAATGAATTAGAGTGCTCTAGCTATTGGGCGCGTATAATGATATGCGCTAAAAAGTCTGTCTACTTCCACCGAACGCCCATACTCCAGGGGTAGAGTCGCCGACTGACGTCATTTTGGTCGGGTTTCAATCCTGGGTAAAAAAGCAATCGGAGTCTAACCGTACTGATGAGCTGTGATACGGCGAAACAAACCCGTTTGCGGATGAAAATATATATATATATAAATATATTATTTATCATACCCTTATAAGCCTGTCTCGCTGTATCACAAATCATCAGTGTGGCTAGACTTTCACCCGGGATTGAAACTCGACTGATTTGGTGTAAGTCGGAGCGTCTACTCCCTAAGCTATCGGAATGAGGTGGAAATTTTGTTATGTATATGCAGCGCATACACACGCCAACCACTGAAAGAACTCATTAGAGTAATGCGATATATATATATATATATATATATATATATATATATATATATATATATATATATATATATATACACGAAAATGATTTCTATAGATATTTCTAGCACGCACGCACACATATACGCATAATAATAAACTAATGTTACTGTGCAACATACACCGAGACACACAAGTATTTCTACTCAAAAACACACATACACTATTACAGACTTGACTGTCCATTATATTCCTCACATATTAAAAAAAATCTATTCTTTAATACACATGATACGAATCCGACCAATAGGAATTAACCTGAAATTATAACATACCAGTATTCTGCGTCTCTTTGTGTTTTCATTTCCCTTTCGATCTCTGACGAAGCTTTAATAAATGTGAAACGTTATTTTAAGTTACATTTACTATTTGTTCTTTATTTTATCATCTTTTCGGATTGTGATTCATATATTCAACTTTTTCTTCCCTACTTTTGGATATATACTCTTTCATACACTTTGTATCTGCTCAAACCCCTAACAACATACAACATTAATGAACAGAGCAACCATTTTGGCATTAGGATGCATTACATCTGGCTTTTACGCGAAAGAACAAAAATGATATATATAAAATAAAACCAAGATAAGAAACAAGACTTTTCAAACTGAAATAAAGTTATTATAAAAGTATATGATATAAACAATTTCGTTACGATTAATAGTAAGATTCTGTACAAATTAAAAGTCTCTGTTTAATTCTATAGTGTATTGACTTAGAAATAAGACCTATTATTGTGGTATATTTGAACATACTTAAAGAAATATTTTTTTTCTCTACAGATATCAAGTTAGCAGTTTATTTAATATTCGATTATGTTATGTAGTGGTGTAAACATTATTGAATGGATAGAGAGATATCAAAGTTGTACAGTGACTGGCATTTTTCAGGCTTTAATGAAAAGATGCGGGAAAATATAATTCATTGTTTCACTTATGAATAATGTTGAGGTTTATTTACGTCCTCTACATAGGGGACTTTTATGTTGTCATGTTTTCATACGACTCCTAATTTCCATACAATATTCTGTCAAGAATGAATGAAGAAAAGAAACTTAATCTGCGCCATTTTTCTTACTGTTGTTTTTTTTTTTTTGGAAACGCCACTTAGCAGTAGTTAAGTGAAGTTCGCACAAAGAGTTTTAATACCTGGTATACTACAAAAGAGTATATTAAATTATTTTCACGATGTACATCAGCGAAACGAACAAAAACCTGAATGTTAAGTACGTTGGCGAACTCCCTAGATATAGGAGATGGGTAATCGTTAATAAATAAAATTAAATATCTGAACTTATTTATAAATGGAACTTTTCTGTGTGTGTATGTGTGTGTGTCTGTGTGTGTGTGTATCTGTTACCTATAGACTCCGAAACGGCTGAACCGATTTTCTTGACAATTTACACAGTTGTACTATAAGCGTCTGCGAGTGTTTTTAGCTAAGTTTTGTGTTGAGGTACCCCCGATAAATCGATAATCGAAAAAATCGGTTTATAGACGGAGTGGTCCGATTTTAATCAAATGTGTGTGTCCGTTACCTAGACTCCGAAACGGCTGAACCGATTTTCTTGAAGATTTACACAGTTGTACTATAAGCGTCTGCGAGTGTTCTTAGCTAAGTTTTGTGTCGAGGTACACCCGATAAATATCGATAATCGAAAAAATCGGTTTATAGAAGGAGTGGTCCGATTTTAATCAAATTTGATACACTCATAGACAAAGACATAAGAAACGATATTCAGAAGGTTCAAGGTTGCAGTTCTTAAAATAGTGCAGAAAATCGATAATATATATATATATATATATATATATATATATATATATATATATATATATATGTATGTATAAATCGATACCAGGAAATCAAAATTTGACTTACATCCATTCATTTTTCTTTCAGTCTACGGTTTCGCTTTAACTGGAAACATTTTAGTGTTTCGTGCCAATGTCCAAAGAGTCTGAGCTCCAGGACCATGGATTAGTTTTAATGCTTTCATTACACCCGAGCAACGCCGGACTATACTGCTAGTTTATTAATAAAAAGAAATCTCAAAAGGATGGATATTGTGGAACAAATAATATTTGTTTGTTTTGTTGTTATGGCAAATCAACTTCGGCGATTCATTTATTGCCAACTAAACTTTATTTATTGCTGGTAATACCTTTTTCTTTCAACAATTTATTGTTGTTTTTATATAAGTTTTGTGTCTAGTAATACATTTTTCTTTTCGAGTATCAAGATTCATTGGGATTTGTTTTTTTTTTTCAGGGCAGAGCTCCAAGTCCTACCCTTGTTATTTAACCCATAACTGGAGAGAAGTGACGGTTTAATACTTTTCCCGAGGGTACCAGTGCTTAAGTGAATGCAGGGTATTCAACTGGAATTCGAACTCGGCTCACCGATTTCTCTTTCCGAGCCGTTATCCACTGCACCACAACGCACATCCGTCACTATACGCTTACATCACCTGGTATTCCCAAGCAGTCACCCATCTACGTACTGACCAGGCTCAACGTTGCTTAACTTCGGTGATCGAGCGAGAACAGGTGTATTCAACGTGATATGGCCGTAAGCCAATAAACGCTTACAGTACCTGGTATTCCTAAGCGGTCATCCATCTAAGTACTGACCAGGCTCAACGTTGCTTAACTTCGGTGATCGAGCGAGAACCGGTGTATTCAACGTGATAGGCCGTAAGCCGGAACAAATAATACATCCCCAGAACTTTAGTGAGTCTGTAAAAACATCCTTGGTGTCAGTTGTCAGAGCATTTTTGACAGACGTCTCTTTCCTTATCACGTATATTAGAAAGCTCAGCTTTCTCTTCCTGGTGTTAAGCAGAAGTTTCCTTTTCGCTTACACCCTAAATTAAATAATACACCCCGGGAACTTTAATGAGTCTGTAAAAACATCCTTGGTGTCAGTTGTCAGAGCATTTTTGACAGACGTCTCTTTCCTTATCACGTATATTAGAAAGCTCAGCTTTCTCTTCCTGGTGTTAAGCAGAGGTTTCCTTTTCGCTTACAACATCTCCAAAACCATGTTTGGTTTATGGAATCCTCAGCATCCTTCTGTAGAACCACATTGCTGTTGCTTTGAGTCCATCCTTCATCTTTGAGGAGAATGTCCAGCATTCGCTGCCATATGGAGGGACAAATATCGCATAACAATCTAGTGCTCTTTTCTTTATTTCCAATGAAATCTTCCTGTCTTTCTGCTTATCTTTTGAAATACGTCCTTAGCTATGCCATTGAGCCTTCAGATGTCAGTGTAGCACTTTCCATCCTTTGTCAGAACACTTCCCATGTATTTAAATTTCTGCGCCTCTTTGTTTTTAGTATTCCCGCTTCTAGTTGGAATTTTGGGCTTTTTTTTCTTCTTTTCAGTTTATGTTTAACCTTTTCTTCTCATTTTCCCCTTCTACCTTCTGAAGAATGTCCTATGTTTTTTATTTTCGTGTCCGCTACCACCACTATACAGGGTGTCAATAAAGCATGTGTGCACTTTTAAAAAATTATAACTTTATTTGTATTTTCGATAGAAATAAATTGTTAAAAGCATTAGAAAGAAAAATCTATATTTGTTTAAGGTTTTATTGAAATTTTATTTAAGTTTTCACATGTCCTCCACCATTAGCAATACAAAAAGTAATACGATTTTACATTACATATTTCTTACTTATCTAAAAATTGTTGCAAACGTTGTGGTAAAGAATTATTCAATAACTACACTTAAAACTAGGTACATTAACCTTTATATCATTTTTTACAGATTATTTCTATCACAAATACAAATAAAGTTATAATTTTTTAAACTGCACACGGACTTTATGGACACCCTGAATAATCTGGGTATCATATATTGTTCATATTGAGGCCGCCAAAGACGAATCCTGACAGGACTTCCAACTCTCTCAGAATTGTTTCTCTGTACATGTTAAATAGATCCGGTGAGAAAACACATGCTTATCTTACACCATTTTATATTTTTGTCGAGGTTGTTGAGCATTTCTGACAAGTCTTTGTTGTGTATTTTGTCGAACACCTTTGCGTAGTCTATAAATCACAGGTGCACGTACTCTTGTATTTGCATGGCTCTTTCCGACAGGACGCAAGCGATCATGACTCCACATAATTGCTTTTTCTTTGTTACCTGTGAATTCTTGGAAAAGATAGTGAAGTTGTTTTCCGCTACTTTCTCCATGTTTTAAAAGATGACATAGGCGATCGGGACTCTCCACAGCTTTCTCTTCTTTATTATCTGTTCATTGCCATGACTTCTTGTGAAAGATGAAAGAATGGTTTCTTTTCCACTTCTCCGCATTTTGAAATTAAGCGTAGGGAATAAGCGAATATGGCTCTCCTTAACTTTCTTTTCTTTTCTGTCTATTGATTACCATGCATTCTCCGAAAATAATTTTGAAGTAATTTCTAGTAGCCTTACCCACGGTTTGGAATATGAAGTTTTCCTTTTCTTAGATTGGTTACCACCAAAATTTAGACAACCAAGTGTACACTGGAGAAGCGAGAAATGACAGATTATGCCTTTTATAAGGGCTTAAAATGAACAACGACTTCTCTATCAGCACCGATATCCGACAGAGTACCTACATATCTGTAGTAATAAAGAGATAAAACAGCGAGAGCAGGTTTTGTAGGACATGGCAAAATGACAAATGTTAAGAGCTCAGCAGCCTCGACATTTTTGGGAAAGACATCAGAGTAATCAAGAATCTCTACTGGCAGCAAACTGTCTGCATACGGACAGGTAACGATTTCATCAGATTTACAAAGATAGAAAGAGGCGTAAGACAAGGATGTGTTTTTTCACCGGATCTGTTCAACTTGTACAGCGAGAATATTTTGAGGACCCTAGATGACACGCCAGGATTTGTTATTGGAGGCCACAACTTGGACAACATAAGATATGCAGATGATACAGTTCTGATTGCAGACACGGAAAGGAAACTACAAGACCTCCTACAGAAGGTAGCGGTGGAGAGTGACAAAAAGGACTACAAATAAACTAAAAAAAAAAAACAATGCATGGTCATCAGCAAAAGCTGCAACCTAAAATGCCAAATACAGGTGGGGGATACCAGAATCAAGCAAATACAAAAATTTAAATTCCTAGGAAGTGTTCTAACAGGAAATGGAAAGTGCGACACAGAGATCCGAAGGCGAATTGGCATAGCGAAGGACGCCTTCCAGAAGCTGAGTAAAGTACGAACACACAAGAAAATTTCACTAGAAACAAAGAAAAGAGTGCTGGATTGCTATGTGATGTCAGTTCTTCAATACGGTAGTGAATGCTGAACAATATCATCGAAAATGATGACAAAACTTGAAGCAGCGGAAATGTGGTTCTGCAGGAGGATGCTGCGGATATCGTGGACTGAGCATGCAAGCAACGATGAGGTGTTGGAAATAATGGCAACAAAAAGAAAATTAATACTGAAAATCAGGAAGAGACAACTGAAGTTCCTGGGACACGCAATGAGGAAGGAGAGCTTGGAGAACCTGATACTGACAGACCAGATAGAAGGAAAAAGAAAAAGAGGAAGGCAGCGGGTAACATATTTGCAGGGCCTAATCAGATGGATGACGGAACGGGGTTTACGAGGTGTAACAGGAGCAAAAATACTAAGAGCTGCAAGGGATAGGGAGACGTGGAGAACCATGATCGCCTACGTCCTGAAGGGACAGAGCACATAGAACAAGAAGAATAAACAGGATGTTGTGGAGAGCCATAATGTCAAACGTATTGAAGAAATGTGGCGCATAAAAGAAGGCGGAGGAAGAGGAAGAGGATGAGGAGTGCAAAATTTCTTAGATTTGGTTTTGATCATTTCTGTTTTCATTTTTAAGATTTAAGTTGTTCGAAATGTTGTTCTCATCATCGTTTCCAATTTCACGATGTTTCAAAAGTTGTAAGCTCCGACCTTCTTCAGGTGATTCGAGTTTCGAAATGAACCGTTTATTTCATCCATCGAGGTAGATTTTCTAGTTTCACGCGCGATACCGATTCCTGATACTCCAGTATCAGTGATCTTTCTTTATCTCAACTCTCCAAGGTTTTGTTCGTTTCTGCTGTAGCCAGGTATTGAACTCAAAACTCTTTGTGTCAATCACATTGATTCAATCAACTGGGTCATGTGTCCTTAAAGGCATGAATTGTTGGGTCTTAATAAAGAAAGGAAGACTTCATATTACACAGCCCGAAAAATGTAAATAGTGTATTTAATTAAAATATCTCATCTCAGAAATATAGACAAATATTATTTTTATCTATTTATTTATTATCCCCAAGCGAGATGCAAGGTCTAAATATGAACTACATGAAAACTGAATGCATGCTCATCAGCAAAAAGAGGAGACCAAAATGCTAATTATAGGTCAAGGATACTGAAATCAAACAGTTACAGAAATCTAAATATATAGGGTATCTTCTAACAGAGGTGCAACACTGAAATCCGAAGGAGTATTGATATAGCCAAGGATGCATTCCAAAAACTGAGAAGAGTATTGGGAGACAATAAGGAAATTGTGCTGTCGGTTCTCATATAAAACAGCACATTTTGGACAATTTCCTCAAAGATAAAGGAAAGACTCGAAGTAACAGAAATGTGGTTCTACAGTAGGATGCTGAGGATACCATGGACCGAACATGTGAGCAACCCCGAGGTTTTGGAGAAAATGGAAACGAAAAGCAAACATATCCTTAACACTAAGGCAGCTGAATTTTGGGGGACACGCAATGAGGAAGGAGAGCTTGAAAAATCTGATACTCACAGGACGGATAGATGAAAAACAGCGCGTGACATATTTGATAGACTTAAACAAATGGATAGCTGAAGAGGGCTTGGGAAAAAGAAAAAGGACAACATATATTAAGAGAAACCAGAAACAGGAGGTGGTGGAGGGCCTTGATCGACTAGAACCTGAATGAACACGGAACATAAAAGAATAATAACCAAATGGATAGCAGAAGAGGGTTTGGGAAAAAGAAAAAGGACAACATATATTAAGAGAAACAAGAAACAGGAAGTGGTGGCGGGCCATGATCGACTACAACCTGAACGAACACGGAACATAAAAGAATAATAAACAAATGGATAGCAGAAGAGGGTTTGGGAAAAAGAAAAAGGACAACATATATTAAGAGAAACAAGAAACAGGAAGTGGTGTAGGGCCATGATCGACTACAACCTGAAGGAACACGGAACATAAAAGAATAATAAACAAATGGATAGCTGAAGAGGGCTTGGGAAAAAGAAAAAGGACAACATATATTAAGAGAAACAAGAAACAGGAAGTGGTGGCCGGCCATGATCGACTACAACCTGAAGGAACACGGAACATAAAAGAATAATAAACAAATGGATAGCAGAAGAGGGTTTGGGAAAAAGAAAAATGACAACATATATTAAGAGAAACAAGAAACAGGAAGTGGTGGAGGGCCATGATCGACTACAACCTGAAGGAACACGGAACATAAAAGAATAATAAACAAATGGATAGCTGAAGAGGGTTTGGGAAAAAAAGGTCACCTTATATTAAGAGAAACAAGAAACAGGAGGTGGTAGAGGGCCATGATCGACTACAACCTGATGGAACACGGAACATAAAAGAATAATGAACAAATGGATAGCAGAAGAGGGTTTGGGAAAAAGAAAAATGACAACATATATTAAGAGAAACAAGAACCAGGAAGTGGTGGAGGGCCATGATCGACTACAACCTGAAGGAACACGGAACATAAAAGAATAATAAACAAATGGATAGCTGAAGAGGGTTTGGGAAAAAAAGGACACCTTATATTAAGAGAAACAAGAACCAGGAAGTGGTGGAGGGCCATGATCGACTACAACCTGAAGGAACACGGAGCATAGACGAATAATAATCGTAATCTGAAGCATTTTAAATCCACAGCTTGCATAAAACGTTTCTTAAACTAAGTAAGAAAAATCTTTTTTATTGTTGTTTTGGACAGAATTATTTTTCCAAAAAACTTTATTTTATTTTTAACAAAATAAAAAACAAACAAACAAGAACAACTTCAAACAAATAATGTTGACACAGAATCAGTGAATGTTGTTTTCTAGGTGCCTACTCTCGCCATCCACTTCATTATCCCTCTCTTCTTCATCGCTTAGTGTCAAATCCGACACACTATCAGCGTTCAGTATTGTTGGAGATGGGAGAGGTGACGGAGGAGTTTCCAGTGTTAGTAATGCCTGCGTTTCTCCCGACGGCTGGTCTCCGTTAACAATTCGTTTCAGCTCGCTCTCCATCTCTTCCACTGACTGAGATATACTCGCCATGGCCGTTTCGATTTCCTTTTCATCCGACCGATTCAATTCTTGATCCGCCGCGACAGCAAGCTCAGCGCCGATAACCACTTCTTGGGAACCAACGGAGCCTGAAGGTAGCTTTGCGGCCGATTTTTCGTTCTCGCTATATAGCAGGGCTGATTTTTGCTCAATGTCGTCTTCATAAATAGAGCTTGTGGCCAGCGGCTCGGTTTCAGTCTGATCATTGTTCTCACCATTGTCGGTGGGATATTCTTTTGTCGGATCAAGAGCAGAATAGATCGTCATTTCCAACTGACGGGGATAATCGATGCGTGCAATATTTTTAAGTGCCATCTGTTTCACATCCATGCAGGTGTCTTCTTCGGTATAATCTTCATAATTTCTATGTTCCTGAAAAATTAATATACTTGTATGAGCAAATAATGTAAACGTGATTCTGCGTAGAAATAATCAACATTTTTTTACGTAAAAATATCATAAATAAATACACCAATTTAAAAACGAGTGAATTTAAGGACATATTTTTAATAAATCCTCCCTTTTACATATGTAATGATCAGACTGTATCAAACTGTCGATTTACTTTTTTTTAAATAAATCTTATCTTTTTTTTTTTTTTTAATCATTTTACCCCGAGCAAGGCGGAAACGCCACTGATGTGCAGGGGGCTACATAACTGTAAAAAGATTAATTAGAAAAGAGTGAGGAGTACAAACTAGTTAGAAAGGAACAACAGAAAGCTGAGAAAGCAGGTGCGATGACAGATACATAGGTGGAGTGAAAGGGAAGGTTATAGAGGGGAGGGGAGAGAGCTAGAGTCCAGTGGTTAGTAGATGAGTATTGACTTTGCATTTAAATTTCTGGAGCTTGTAGCCGTCAGGAAAGCAAGAATACGGGAGCGAGTTCCACAGGCGGGAAGTGCGAGAGAAGAAGCTGCAGGAGTAGAATTGTCGTCTGCATTTGGCTAACCTGACTGTGAATGGGTGGGACCCAGTTGCCAGTCTGGTTGCACGAGTAAACACCTGTTGAGGAGGCATCAGTGACTTAAGCTCATCCGAGCAGAAGCCATGAAAATAGTTATAGAAGAGACAAAGGGAGGCCACATTTCGACGATGGGGAGGTGGCTGCAGTTGAGTCGCCAGATCAGTACCTATCACATTACAGACTCTCCTTTGGAGCTTGTCAAGAACACCGAGGAGAACGGCAGGGGCACTTGACCATAAATGGCAGCAGTACTCCATGCACGGACGGATGGTTAACTTGTATATATGCAGGATGGATTCAGGTGGAAAAAACATCCTGGATCGGCATAGTGACACAATCTTCTTATTGCTGTTACAAAGCAATCATTAGAATTATTGAAAGTTGTGACGTATTCAATTAGTAAATAATATATATTATACATATATATATATATATATATATATATATATATATATATTATACCCTAAAATGAAAATAACACTGACATCTCATTTTAACAGATATGTTGTATTGCAGTGCATGTCGGCTCGGAGCGAGAAATCGGAGGGCCAAGTTCGAATGCCAGTTGAATTCGTTGCACTCACTCACGCGCAAATACCCTTGGGAAATATATTAATCTGTCTCTTCCCTCCACCTATGGCTTAAATAACAGTACAGATTGGGTTCTATAACCTTGATTGGTAACCCATCTAGCGCAGAAAGTAGTGGCAACCTACCGCGGGAAAATGTCCTGCCCAGTCAGTAATGTCTCTTCCGAGACATGATCTTTCTAAGCGTGTATCACACATGGCACTTAATTTATTACCAAAAATTACACAAATATATCTTGAAATACGAATGACTAAATGTATTAAATAAAATTCCTATTAGCAGTATTTACATTTCTCAACTTTGTTTCTATTTGTACGGCGGAGCGTACAACGGCTGAAATGTCGTACAAATGGCAACAAAGATGAGGACAATAGTCCGAATAATGTAAATACTGTAAATATTACCTCATCTCAGAAATATAAACAAATACTAAATCCCTATTGGCTTGAATCACGGTTCCTAGACGACGTCGGAATCGCCAGTATTTCTTCTAGACAGTCTCATTCGTTTAAGTTGATGAATTCTGCCATAACCCTTGCCTTCAATCCATATTTGTTTTGTTGGCTTCTCATTCAATTGCCCCACGCACACAATAATAAAAGAAGTTGCAGTTTGGGAAGTAGAGTAGCCTAATGTTAGAGCTGATGTGGTCACAGAAATTGTCTGACATGACTGTGTTCTCTTGCTTGTGTGGCAAAGCGCAGAGTTCTGTTGTCAGATATAGGGTCTCTCAGTAGCCACCCTCTTGACCCATGGCAGTATTTTTTTCTCGTGGTATTTGAGTCACCGGTATTAGTCACCGTGGAAAGATGAATGAAAGCATAACGTCGCCATCAGTAAACATCTTCGTAATCACCATTGCAATCATCCAACTCTTTCGTAATACCCTGCACTGACTGGCACTCAAACACTCTGAAATTTTCGCATTGGAACTTCTGGCATGAATGCCAAGTAGTTTTTTTTTTAATCATATCACCCCAAGCAAAGCGAAAACGCCACTGATGCGCAGGGGGCTACGTGAGTGTGAAAAGATTGGAAAAGAGAAAAACCGGAAACCACATCCTAAACAGGAAACAAGGGATGAGCCTCTTCACCTGTTCAATAGGCGTGGGTGGAGTTTGAACCGGGCGATAGTTTAGTCTATCTACTCCAATTAAAAACAAAAATAAAATAAAAACAGTGAAAAGATTGGAAAAGAGAAAAACCGGAAACCACATCTTAAACAGGAAATAAGGGATGAGCCTCTTCACCTGTTCAATAGACGTGGGTGAAGTGTAAACCGGGCGATAGTTTAGTCTATCTACTCCAATTGGAAAAAATAAAATAAAATAAAAAAAGTGAAAAGATTGGAAAAGAGAAAAAGCGGAAACCACATCCTAAACAGGAAACAAGGGATGAGCCTCTTCACCTGTTCAATAGACGTGGGTGGAGTGTGAACCGGGCGATAGTTTAGTCTATCTACTCCAATTAGCTTAGTCTATCTACTCCAATTAGTTTAGTCTATCTACTCCAATTCTGCAAGTTATTTTCAAATTTATTGGGGTGTGAGTTGTATCATGGTTGCTTTTTTTCTCGCAGAGGGAGACCAACTGATCCTACTATACTGTGTCATCGACAAAATTAAAAACAAACAACGCGCAGAGGCGAAATTAAAATATAAAATAGCTATACTTTACGCATCATACCCTGTACTTTTTGTTATATATTTAATCACTGGAAGCAATTAAAATCTTGATGTATGTTTCTTATGATTTTACACCAATCAGTCAGTCAGTTAAGTGCCATAAGTGATACACGCTTCGGCGATTACATTTCGAATAAGAAGATGTTTCTTCTAGATAGAAAATTTTCCCGCAGTAGGTTGCCATTTTCTTTTCTGCGGTAGACTGGTTGCCAACCAAGCCTACAAACCTCAATCTGCCTAGCTATTTGTTATGTTACCCTCCTACGAGGAATGGACACTTCCTCTTGTTATATGTAACTACTTGCGTGACTTCCGGGGAGCAGTTAACGAAAACAGTTAACAACAGTTGACGATAGCTACTAGTCAGGCAATAAGCAGCGTAATAACACCTTCGGACTTACTTATTTCTATGTTACTTATTATTAACACTTCCTTTGAATATCTTGTTTTCTTGTTATAATAAGACACCGTTTTGAACCTGCCTTTTTGTTTCGTGTCTTACTTCCGGCACAAACCGGTCAATACAACTTTGCGGCGAAGTTTCGTCACAACTCCACAACAGATTGGCGTCGAAAAACCACAACACAAACCATCCGAAGTTCTTTCGTATTTCATTATTAATATGGAAGTTCCACACGAGTAGCTTCCTCCCATGATCCTGCAGGTAGTTGGACTGACTCCCAAGATGATGCTTTCATGACTATTACAATCTTAACTTCTTCAAATCTAAGATTAGGCGCTATCGTTCCCTCATATTTCTATATACCACGTTTCTTCCTCTTACCACTCATACAACAATATCCTTCAGTAAACCCCTATATTGAGTGGTTCTTGGGTCTTGTATATGGTGAACATTAGTAAACAGACGCCTGGCTTTTGTGTCTTTCGTGCAGTTATTGGTGCCACAGATAAGTTTGTATTGTCTATCGAATATTAGTTAAGCTATTGTTAATTTGTTTGATTTGGTGACGGAGGATATGAGGGTATTTATTGATTGATTATTTATTGACAGCTACTAGTCAGGCAGCGTAATAATACTTTTGGACTTACTTATTTCTGTATTACTATTTATAAACACTTCCTTTGAATATCTTGTTCCTTGTTATACTAATACACTATTTTGAATCTACCTTCTTGTTCCGTGTCTTACTTCCGGCACAAACCGGTCACTACAACTTTAAGGCGAAGTTTCGCCACAACTCCATGATGAATTGGCGACGAAAATTCACAACGCTATTTATCCCATAGTGGAAGGAAGAAGAGATGGATTAATACATTTCTAACAGTATTTGCGCGCAAGTGAATGCAACGAACCGATTTTCCATTCCTAGCCAATATCCACTACACTCCAACCCATCATAAAAACTACATAAAACCCACTCGTAAAATTTTACAGAAAAACCACGCGTAAAAATGGAATTTTTTTTTTGTTTTCATTAGTTTTAGGCAAGTTTATTTATTTACTAGCAGTATAGCCCGGCGTTGCTCGGGTTTAACGAAATCTTTAAAACTAATCCATAGTCCTGGAGTTCAGACTCTTTGGACTTTGGCACAAAAGACTAAAAAACAATAGTTGTTGCCAGTTAAAGCGAAACCGTAGACTGAAAGAAAAATGAATGGATGTGAGTCAAATTTTGATTTCCTGGTATCGATATCAAATAAGTTTGTTTCGTCGTAAACTGAATTTTGAAAGCTAAATAAGTCCTCTGAGTAAATGGTATCATGGCTGAGACTAAGAACTACAATTATACCTACTTAGAGCCAAACCCGAAGCAAAAACTAAAATAAAAGGGCTGAAAAAAATACAGACATACAGGCAGATAAACAGACACACATACACAAACATCTTGCCTTTTATCGATTTTCTGCACTATTGTAAGAACTGCAACCTTGCAACTTCTGAATATCGTTTCTTATGTCTTTGTCTTTGAGTGTATCAAATTTGATTAAAATCGGACCACTCCTTCTATAACCTGATTTTTTCGATTATCGATTTTCGATATTTATCGGGGGTACCTCGACACAAAACCTAGCTAAGAACACTCGCAGACGCTTATAGTACAACTGTGTAAATTTTCAAGAAAGTCGGATTAACCGTTCCGGAGTCTATAGGTAACGGACACACACACACACACACACACACACACACACACACACACACACACACACACACACACACACGTTCCACTTATAAATAAGTTTAGACTTATTTTTTCCGACACCCAAATATGAAATGTTCCACAAAATTAAATCGATAATACGTAAAATAAATTAATAAAAGATTGATATTTGAAAAATGTACGGAAATGATTCACTGTCAGTTATCGGTACGTGCTTGACATTCACTTGGTTCGTAGCAAGTCTCTACCCTGGTCATTTGTTGATCGTCAGATTTTATAACGAGTAAGACGTGGGTATCACAGATTTAGCACTTAATGTATCTGTTTACACTTAATTCAAGAGAATATTTTTTTAAAACAAAACGGAATGTTACCTTTGTGAATTTTAATCCACACCGGCAGTATTTTCGGAGAGATTTCGGTAAACAGCAACAAATTCTATCGAACAGTGGAACGATATTATTGGTATTCACTTTTTTCGGGTCAAACGAAGCTGTAAAAAAAAAAAAAAAAAAAAAGAAAAAAAGAAAGGAAAAAAATGAAGATTGCATTCATTGTATTGTTTTATAGCTTGTTTTTTATGTGCCCCTCAGACGCGGTAAGAAAACTACAAGACCCCCTACAGAAGGTAGCTGAAGAGAGAGACTAAAAAGGACTACGAATAAAGTGCAAGAAAACCGAATGCATGCTCACAGCAAAAGCGCAGCCCAAAATTCCAAATACAGGTAGTGGGGACTAAAATCAAGCAGGTACAAAAACTTAAATTCCTGGGAAGTGTTCTAACAGAACACGGAAAGTGTGACACAGAGATCCGAAGGCGAATTGACATGGCGAGAGTAGCTGAGTAAAATATTAAGAGACAGGAAACTTTCACTAGAAACAAAATAGAGAGTACTGCATTGCTATGTGATGTTAGCTCTTCAATACGGCAGTGAATGCTGGACAATATCATTAAAGATGAAGGAAAAACTGAAATGTGGTTCTACAGAAGGATGCTGCGGATATCATGGACCGAGCATTTATGCAACGATAAAGTTTTGGAAAGGATGGACACTAAAAGGAAATTAATAGTGAGCATCAGGAAGAGACACTAAATTTTCTGGGACATGCAATGAGAAAGGAGAGCTTGGAGAACCTGATACTAACAGGCCAGATAGAGAGAAAAAGAGACAGAGGAAAGCAGTGGGTAACATATTTGAATGGCCTGAGCAGGTGATACAGAAAAAAGCGTGCTAAGAACCACCAGGGATAGGGAGATGTGGAAGGCCATGATCCCCTACATCCTGAAAAGACAAGGCACATAGAAGAAGAAGTCTTTTTAAGTCGTAGGCGGTCATGGCTCTTCACATCTTCCTGCCCTTGTAGCTATTAATATATTCTGTCTTGTTATTTTTCCCGAACCCTGCTCTGCATCCATTTGTTAATGCCCATCAAGTATGTCACGTGTTGTTTTCCCCTGCCCTTCTTTCCTTCTATCTGTCCTGTGAGTATCAGATTCTCCAAGCCCTACTTTCTCATCACGTATCCAAGAAACTACAACTGCCTCTTCCTGATGTTAAATATGTTTCCTTTTTGTTTCCATTCTCTCCAAAATCTACACACGAGACAATGAAATCGGGAATGGCCGATCATGTATGGATGGAAAGGGAAAGTCATCCACCTCTGTGGAATGAAGTCAAAATACTGGACAAGCAATAAAACTGAAGAGATAGGAGTCTGAAATATTCAGCGAATATACTAGGCTTTGAGGATCCCATTAGTAAGCTCAGCATAGAAATAAAGACAATATGGAAGAAGCTAATAAAGAATGAATAAAAGACAAATGAGAGCAAGTCTTCAACCGCAGCTACAGTCAAAACATGGCCAGCAACTGTAGTAGCATTTACAACTGTAATCAGTGGTCAGGTTAAGGTGGTATCTCCAAGTTCACTACAGCAAAATTTCCTATTGTGGATTAAAGTTTTGTTCTGTGAATTTGGGAACAGAGTGGTTCAGTCGCTGGGTCGGGCAGTTGTTTACTTGCAACAGGACAAACAACAACTAAACAGTACTAAATAAAAGAAATACGAACTAGACGTGATATCCCAAGACATGTACAAAGTAACAGCTTACTTCCGTAGATTAAATAAAGGCTTCAGTTCAGAATATCAGGTATATATCGATCAAACTATTCTACACAGATTGATATGTATCTGATGAAGACGAGGGAACAACAGTCAAGATGTTATGAAAACCGCAGCAATGATGAAAAATAGTCCAAATACAGTGTAAATATTGGTAACTCAGTCAGTCAGTTAAGTACCATACATGATACACGTTTGGGCGATCTTGTCTCTAAAGAGATATGACTGATTGTGCAGAAGATTATCCCGCAGTAGGTTGTCATTACTTTTTGCGGTAGACTGGTTGCCAGCCAAGGTGATAGAACCCAATCTGTCCTGTTATTTAACCCATAACTGGAAGAGACGGATGAATACCTTTTCCAAGGGTATTAGTGTGTAAGTGAATGCGAAGAATTCAACTGGAATTCGAACTCGGCACCCCGATTTCTCGTTCCGAGCTGATATCCACTGCACCACAACGCACATCCAGCACCACAACGCACATTGGTAACTAATCATCTAAAAAATTCAAGCAGAAACTCTTATAAGAGCCAGATCAGATAAAAAAAAAGGACTGAGAAGGTTAGGGTCCATATAAAACCCAAAGTGGTTAAAAGTATTAACCCTGAATTATTCCAGATCTTAGAAAAACTATTTAACCGTTGCTTGAAGGTGAAATTATTCCACATTTTATAAAAGATGTCTAGAATTTTTAATAATGCAGGTGGAACTCGTAGCTATGATCCATCGTTGAAGATGCTGGGAAAATGTTCCCTCTACAGTTCCGATAAATACCTGGCTATTTTTTTCTATCCTCTCCCTTTATAAGGATGTGCGTTATGGTGCAGTGGCTACCGACTAGGAACGACAAAACGCGGACCAGAGTTCGGTTTCCAGTTGAATTCATTGCATTCACTTACGCGCACATACTCTTGGGAAAGGTATTAATCCTTCTCTTCCCTTTATGTATGGTTTAAATAACAGAACAGATTGGATTCTATAGCCTTGGCTGGCAACCAGTCTACCGCCGAATGTAATGGTAACCTACTACGGGATAATCATCTACCCAGTCAGTTTCGTTCGAGACGATTGCTTAAGCGTGTATCACGTATGACACTTAACTGACTGAACTTTATAAGAGCTAGATTAGGCTGAAAACGAAATAAACGCTATTACATATGAGCTGACCAGTCTTTTTTTTCAGCCATTCATCCTTTTTCCACAGACGAAATATTGCAAGCCTCGCTCTAATCTATCGCTATTTCCATAGAAAATGTTCTGGAGAACTACATTCCTTAGTTTCAACCTCCACGACTATGACCCTCAATGCCACGCACATTGTAGTGAGCCTCTCCTATTTCCCTTCGTATTCCCTTGGTAATATGTTAAGTTCCACTCAAGTAAAAAACGCTGCTTTCTGGAACCAACTTCTAAGAGAATTTTTTTCCGATCACAACGATCTTAACCTATTCAATTCCAGGGTGAATCCCAATATAAACTGTTTCTTTTATTCTGTAACCCCAAGTGACCCCCGGCTATTTTACAGGGTGAACATCATTGGAAAAACGTAACAAGTCAAGTTTTTATAATTAAGCCGATTAGATTTCTGAAAGTCTCTGACAAATATCTACAAGTAGTTTCTAGTTTTATTCCTAATAATAATAAGAACAGCTCTAGAAGCGACGTGGAGATACCGGAATAAAGCAAAATGGAAAATTTAAATAAATAGGCAGTGTTTTAACAGAACTAAAATATGAGACTGAAATCCGAATCTGCACTAGAATAGCGAAAATCGTCTTTCAAATGTTAATTAGTTTAATAAAATGTCGTCAAAAACAGAAAAGAATACTAAACTGATATATATTTCGATTCTCATATAAAACAGTGAATATTAGAAAATCCTTTCGTAGAAGAAAACTTGATTGTATCATCAACGTGGCTCTACAGAAGGCTACTGAGAACCAATAAACTGAATATAATATCAAAATCAAACAAGAGCAATAATTGAAATATCTTTGAAGTGTTTTAACAGTGTACAGAAAAGGCAGCACTGAAATACGAAGGTGCATTGGAATACCCAAAGATACCTTCCAAAAGTTAAGCGTATTATTAAGAAGCAGGAAAATTCTGTCCGAAACAATGCAAGGAGTACTTAACTATTATGCAATATCAGTCCTTCTATACGGCAGTGGATGTTAGACAATTTCGCCTCAGATGAAAATAGAAATTTGAGGCAACGGAAATCCAGCTCTACTGAAGGATGACGAGAATCCCATAGACTGAATATGTGAGTAACGACTAATTTTTAAAGAAAATGGAAAGATTTGCCTCTATGATGAAATATTGTAATTATTTACACTATTTACATTGTTCGGACATTTGTCCTCATCTTTGTTGCATTGTTACCTCTAGGACGCATGGCTCAGTGGATAAAAGCGTTAGTTGAATCCAGTGACTTGACCCAAACAGTTGCGAGTTCAATACCTGGCTACAGCAGAGGTGAACAAAACTTAGAGAGTTAAGTTAAAACAAGATATCTAATAATGAGACATCTGGACGAAAACCTAACTCATGTATCTAGAAAAATCTATTCCGGAAAACGAAATAAAGGATTCAGCCCGAAATTCCAATTACCTGAAGAAGGTCGGAGTGTACAAGGAACGAAACGTCGCAAATATGGCAACAAAGATGACGACAACAGTCTAAACAATATAAGTAAATGGAAAGATAATAACAGTAATTGCTGGCCTCTTGTATTCGAGAATACCCGTCTATCAGGGCGACTAGGTAATCCCATTGCAGACACCTGCTCAGGCACACTTGTGTTTGTTCAACTCTCACAGAGCTCACCTGTGGTTTATACTGCAACTATGCTGAGTGAACCTTAATTACAGTTTCTGAGAGAGAACGCGTTATCTAGTGTGAAAAACAATCTAAGAAGGCTAGGACACTCAAACCCTCAGTCACAACGACTTGTGACTTCGAGCAAGCACAAAAAGAAGCAGTCTACCAAATTTCACTCACAAGGCTTGGGACAGGCTGTGGTAAGATTTTCAGACACTTTCCAGAAGTTTTGCACGCTGAGATCACCTTCTGCAACTGATAACAGAAAAAGATCTTCCTCATTCATGAACGCTTCTGCACCAAAATTTTATGAACACATTCCAGTTGTCAGTTGTATATATATTTACTCCAGTCTCTCTAATTAGACATGATGTGACACAAGCTCGAGTTGATTGTGGGGAACCCGAAAGCGTAGGCTTGGGCCAGGGTTAAAAATTGCCAGCCCCTGTAACCGTCGGTTGCGCTGGCCTCGGTAGCGACCACCAATCAACTCTTTTAGTGCAATGAAATAGTTCAGCCTCAGGCATTCTTTTCTCGAGCTCGGGTATGTCACAGTATTTATTTTTCTCAGAAGCGTGTCGAACGTTAGACAGAGGCGCATTCTTCCCGACGAGAGACGCAACTGAGAGATGATAATCCCAACCCGCCAAAAAAGCAGTCAAGTATTGTTGCAATGTCAGGTGAATAAGGTGGGTGGAATACTACAGACTAACATGATTCCGAATTTTGTTCGCATGTTGGTTTTGCTGTATGTGGTTTTGCGTTGTCATGGAGAAAAATAATATCTTTCTCATTCATGAACGGAGGACGCTTTTTTTAAAATCATTTCACCCCCAGCAAGGCATTCCATTGCCACTATTGCGCAAGGGGTTACTTAGGGGAAAGCGATTGGAAAGAGTGGTTAGATATAGGAAATGTCAAAAGGAGGGTGATAGACAGGTAAGAATAGCGAGGATGGGGGTTGGGTAGATAGGAAGGGTGTTTGAGAGAATGGATGCGAGTTAGCGTGTTAGGAGGTGTCTATTAACCTTACATTCAAACTCCTAGAGATTGTAGCTGTCGGGGAAGCAAGTGTATGGAAGGGAATTCCACGGGCGGGAAGTGCGAGGAAAGAAGCTGTTGGAGTAGAAATTGCGATTACATCTTATCTGTTTCACAGTAAAAGGGTGGGACCTAGTAGCTAATCTAGCATCTCGCGCAAATTTATACCTAGGGGTCACCAGTGATCTAAGCTTTGCCACAAAAAATTAATGGACACGTTGCATTTGCCAAATGTATAAATGTGCATTTATTATTTCGTTGCATTTTAAGAAATTCCAAAAAATAATACATCGGCCATTCCACCATATGCACAACATTATTGTATGCATCTTTCCGCTGTCATGGAGGCTCACGTCAACGTCACTTTGAAACCCGTTTCCGTACAAACATCGAAACAATGTCGATCCTAGTCAGTACCTTGATGGGTGACCGTTTGGGAATACCAGGTGCTGTAAGCTTGGATGTGCGAGTGATGGAATGAATAATGGCTTGAAATTATTAACCGGGGAGCTGAGGTTCAATTCTCATTGTGTTCCTTATATTCATTTTCTTACAAAACCCCTGAAAATAGCTATAAATCCATCTCTTCTCTCTCCAACTATGAGTTAAATAGTAAGACTTATATCGATAAATCATTATTATCTAAAAACGAAAAAAAAACATAATCTTTCAATCTAAAAAACATTTCCTGTCTTTAAATAACCTTCAAATGGTTGATAAACCGTAAAAAACAAATCAGTCAATCAATTAATATGATGTCACTTAAACAAAATAATCTATTCCAAATATGTTAGCTGAACGTAGGAGAACAACATTTTTCCTGCTGACGAGCGCTGGACGCTTTTGGAACAAAACCTTTTAAGGCAGATTACATAAATTTGCCTTTAGCATTTCATTGGTATTTTAGAACTCTAAATGAATAATAAATCAATTAGTAACAATATTGTCTTTCTTCAACTTTTTGGGTCGAATGTGGTGGTACGTTCTTGTTAATCCGCCACTTTATTCATTGAACATTGTCGTATGTAACCCCTTTTTCATCATATTTAAGAAAAGATTAGTCATTGAAATCGGAAATTACTTATGACTGAAATTAATCTTAGACCAACGAAACGAAGTGATTTTTAAATATCGTCACAGGAATAAATTTAAATTACCGGTTTTGTAGGATTAACATATTTCCCCTTAACAATAATTTTCGAGCAAATCCAGCTGTTATTTATATTTCTATTGACAATCTGATCCTTAATTTTATTCTGTTTATTTTCTTTATTATTTATAGTAATATTTTTATTTTTATTTTTATCAGTTTTATTATTAATAATTTTATACTTATTATTAGTTTCATCTGTACATATCCTTTTTTATTTTTTATACTTAAATCTTTTGATATTTTTGTGTTTATGATATTAACCACTTGTGATTGTATTTTTATTTTTACTATATTGGCTTCTTTGCTATTAACTGTATTCTTTTTTATATTTTCTCTTCTTATTTTTGTAAAATATCTTGTCGTGTGATTTTTTTCCTGGATGTGCAGTGGTCATCGGCTGACAAGTGACATCATCATAGCTATGTCCTCAGTTAAAGTGACAGGCTCTTGTGTTTATCAACGCTTTATTTATAACTCGATATCAAACATTTTACGATTAAATAAAAACCAAGCTTGACAAAATAAATTTTATCCTTAAAACCAGTGAAAAACAACATTGGGGCTAAATATTATCACAAGTCAACACGTACACACGGCCTTTTTCGACCAAAACTTTTATGGACCAAAACTGTTATGGACTAGTTACAGCTGTTTCATTGCGTTTTAAAAGTCTAAATTAATAATTGCTGGACGATCCCACCACATGCACAACATTAAATTTTTTCCAGCTCAACTTTTAAGATCGGTTGTGAAGATTTATCCTTGTCAGTTCATTAGATTATGTGTTGGACATTGTTGTATATAACTCATTTTTCATCGCTTGTTATAATATATTTCAGTAACGTTTGTTTAGGATAATACATTTTTCAGTGCAATTGGTTTCTGAAAACGAAAATTACTTATGATTCACCAATTAAAATTGAAAACGTAAAATAAGAAAAAAATCTGAATTGCGTAACTTACGTAAGTCAATGATTGTGCCGATGATCACCATTGAAATAATACCCACAACTCCAATGAGAGTATAAGACAGCGAATAAAACTTGTCTAAGCCATGTCTAAAAAAGAAAAAGAGAAAGAAAAAATTGTTACTTTGAGGAGCTGATTTTTTTTTAATCATATCACCCCGAGCAAGGTGGTAGCGCCACTGAAGCGCAGGGGGCTACGTAAGAGTGAAAAGATTGGAAAAGAGAAAGCCGGAAACTACATCCTAAACAGGGAACAAGGGATGAGCGTCTACACCTGTTCAATAGACGTGGGTGGAGTGTGAACCGGGCGATAGTTTAGTCTATCTACTCCAATTGAAAGAAAGAAAAAAAAAGAAAAAGTGAAAAGATTGGAAAAGAGAAAGCTGGGAACCACATCCTAAACAGGGAACAAGGAATGAGACTCTTCACCTGTTCAATAGACTTGGGTGGAGTGTGAACCGGGCGATAGTTTAGTCTATCTACTCCAATTGAAAAAAATAAGAGGGAAAAGATTGGAAAAGAGAAAGCCGGAAACCACATCCTAAACAGGAAACAAGGGATGAGCCTCTTCACCTGTTCAATAGACGTGGGTGGATTGTGAACCGGGCGGTAGTTTAGTCTATTTACTCCAATTGAAAAAAATAAGAGTGAAAAGATTGGAAAAGAGAAAGCCGGAAACTACATCCTAAACAGGGAACAAGGGATAAGCCTCTTCACCTGTTCAGTAGACCTGTTCCGAAAAAATGCTTTCCTGATCACAACAATCTTAAAACTCTTCAAGTCTAGGTAAGTTCAACAGTTAATCTACCCAACATAGCCTCATAGTCTGCAATTAATTCTTTTTCCTTAGATTACAACCATATCAGGTTGAAACAAAAGTTCAGGTGGGATCACCGAAGTTAACGTCAAAACTGGTCTTTACCTAGATGGGTAATCGCTTCGGAATGCTAGGCGCTATCACGTGCGGATGGTGTAATGCAAAACGGAAATCCTAAAACAGAGAGCAGCGTTCAAATTCTAGTCAAGTCTGTCAGGTTCACTTACTCGTAAATACCCTTGAGAAACGTATGAATCTACCCTCGGCGATGGGTTAGTAATTAATAACGCATAAAAAAATTATTATTTAAAAAATTCTTACAACCAAAAATATTTTCTGGCGTTAAGCAACTTGCAAAAGATTGAAAACCGAAAAAATACAAATCAATCAATTAATCAAAAAGTCCACCCTACTCAGTAGTAATTCCGAACCATTTTCTCTACTCTAAGATGACCCGCTTGCCTAGTGAATGAGATAGTTGCCTATCTTCCACTCTTAACTATATTCTCTATTGGATACTAATATTTTTTTTTCTTCCAGTGAAGATCCTTCTGTATAAGACCCGGGGGCTACACGAAGTAGATGGTTATAGAGTAAGAGAAACAGTAATTTTGACAGTGTTTGGTCACCTTTGAGTTTTGGGTCAGTCAAACAGTTAAGTGCCATTCATGATATAGGTTTTGGCGAACGTCTCTTTCGCGAGATGACTGACAAGGAAGAAGATTTTTCTGCAGTAGGTTGACATTTCATTCTGCGTTCGTCCTGTTGCTAACCAAGGCTACAGAACCCAATCTGTCCTACTATTCAATTCATTTATCAAGATCAATCAATTAAGAGCCATACATGATACACGCTTAGCCGATCATGTCTCTTTTGATCTATGAATGACTAGACAGAAAATTTTCCCACAGTAGGTTGCTGTTTCTTTTTGCGGTAGACTGGTTGCCAACCAAGGCTATACAACGCTATCAGTCCTGCTATTCAGCCTATATCTGGAGGGAGAAGAGATGAATTAATACCTATCCCAAATGTTATTTGTGCGTAAGCGGATGAAATGCATTCGACTGGAATTCGAACTCTGCTTCCCATTTTCCACACCACAAGGTGTGAATTCAGCAGAGATCTGCATGAATTTTGAAGCGCCGATTCGCTTTCCACACCCAGTTCCGAGAGACGAGCTAAGACGGCATGCAGAGGGATGCTCAGTAAACGAATGACGTTATTCCCGTGACTTAATTTCTCTTGTTACCTTTTGGGATACATGCAGCCATATTGGTCCCTCTCATTAAATAAAAATAGTCAGAAAAAGAAATCGTCCTTTTCGTTAATACCATCTTACATTAATACAATCTATACAGTATTATCACTCAGAGATAAAAGATAAGCACAACATGGAGGACACAAAGAACCAGGATTGAATATTCTCAATTCTTAATAAATTACGAGAACACTATACAGATGACCTCGAGGTAGCTAACGTCGTCGAGTAGCGAGGAGAATCAACGTAGGGCATGGACTTTCTACTTTTTCTTTATTCGATAGAGTTAACTCGGATAATAATGACTACCAACCATCACGGAACTGTATCAACGTTGAAAATTCATTAATGTGGCAACTTGTATGAAGACATAGTTGCTCAATGTGGGTGATTACTGGGCGAATAAACTGTCTTGCGCCATGGCTGTGCCCAGAGCAACAGATCGCTCACAAGTTCCAGCTTGCTCGCCAGCAGTCTTCAATCAAGCACAGACTCAAAGGTTTTATTTAATGCCTAAGCAGTGTCAGGTTCAATCAAGCACAGACTCAAAGGTTTTATCTACTACATAAGCAGTGGCAGCTTCAATCAAACACAGCCTCAAAGTTTTTATCTAATGTCTAAACAGTGGCAGATCCAATCAAGCACAGACTCAAAGGTTTTATCTAATGCCTAAGCCGTGGCAGGTTCAATCAAGCACAGAGTCAAAGGTTTTATTTAATGCCTAAGCAGTGGCAGGTTCAATCAAGCGCAGCGTCAAAGGTTTTATCTAATGTCTAAACAGTGTCAGATCCAATCAAGCACAGACGCAAAGGTTTTATCTAATGTCTAAACAGTGTCAGATCCAATCAAGCACAGACGCAAAGGCTTTATCTAATGTCTAAACAGTGTCAGATCCAATCAAGCACAGACGCAAAGGCGTTTTATCTAATGTCTAAACAGTGTCAGATCCAATCAAGCACAGACGCAAAGGTTTTATCTAATGTCTAAACAGTGTCAGATCCAATCAAGGACAGACGCAAAGGTTTTATCTAATGTCTAAACAGTGTCAGATCCAATCAAGCACAGACGCAAGGTTTTATCTAATGTCTAAACAGTGTCAGATCCAATCAAGCACAGACGCAAAGGCTTTATCTAATGTCTAAACAGTGTCAGATCCAATCAAGCACAGACGCAAAGGTTTTATCTAATGTCTAAACAGTGTCAGATCCAATCAAGTACAGACGCAAGGTTTTATCTAACAGTCTAAACAGTGTCAGATCCAATCAAGCACAGACGCAAGGTTTTATCTACTGTCTAAACAGTGTCAGATCCAATCAAGCACAGACGCAAAGGTTTTATCTAATGTCTAAACAGTGTCAGATCCAATCAAGCACAGACGCAAGGTTTTATCTAATGTCTAAACAGTGTCAGATCCAATCAAGCACAGACGCAAAGGTTTTATCTAATGTCTAAACAGTGTCAGATCCAATCAAGCATGACGCAAGGTTTTATCTAATGTCTAAACAGTGTCAGATCCAATCAAGCACAGACGCAAAGGTTTTATCTAATGTCTAAACAGTGTCAGATCCAATCAAGCACAGACGCAAGGTTTTATCTAATGTCTAAACAGTGTCAGATCCAATCAAGCACAGACGCAAGGTTTTATCTAATGTCTAAACAGTGTCAGATCCAATCAAGCACAGACGCAAAGGCTTTATCTAATGTCTAAACAGTGTCAGATCCAATCAAGCACAGACGCAAAGGTTTTATCTAATGTCTAAACAGTGTCAGATCCAATCAAGCACAGACGCAAGGTTTTATCTACTGTCTAAACAGTGTCAGATCCAATCAAGCACAGACGCAAGGCTTTATCTACCAAGTTCCAAACAGTGTCAGATCCAATCAAGCACAGACACAAAGGTTTTATCTAATGTCTAAACAGTGTCAGATCCAATCAAGCACAGACGCAAAGGTTTTATCTAATGTCTAAACAGTGTCAGATCCAATCAAGCACAGACGCAAAGGTTTTATCTAATGTCTAAACAGTGTCAGATCCAATCAAGCACAGACGCAAGGTTTATCTAATGCCTGAACAGTGTCAGATCCAATCAAGCACAGACGCAAAGGTTTTATCTAATGTCTAAACAGTGTCAGATCCAATCAAGCACAGACGCAAGGTTTTATCTAATGTCTAAACAGTGTCAGATCCAATCAAGCACAGACGCAAGGTTTTATCTAATGTCTAAACAGTGTCAGATCCAATCAAGCACAGACGCAAAAAGGTTTTATCTAATGTCTAAACAGTGTCAGATCCAATCAAGCACAGACGCAAGGTTTTATCTAATGTCTAAACAGTGTCAGATCCAATCAAGCACAGACGCAAGGTTTTATCTAATGTCTAAACAGTGTCAGATCCAATCAAGCACAGACGCAAAGGTTTTATCTAATGTCTAAAAACAGTGTCAGATCCAATCAAGCACAGACGCAAGGTTTTATCTAATGTCTAAACAGTGTCAGATCCAATCAAGCACAGACGCAAAGGTTTTATCTAATGTCTAAACAGTGTCAGATCCAATCAAGCACAGACGCAAGGTTTTATCTAATGTCTAAACAGTGTCAGATCCAATCAAGCACAGACGCAAGGTTTTATCTAATGTCTAAACAGTGTCAGATCCAATCAAGCACAGACGCAAAGGCTTTATCTAATGTCTAAACAGTGTCAGATCCAATCAAGCACAGACGCAAGGTTTTATCTAATGTCTAAACAGTGTCAGATCCAATCAAGCACAGACGCAAAGGTTTTATCTAATGTCTAAACAGTGTCAGATCCAATCAAGCACAGACGCAAGGTTTTATCTAATGTCTAAACAGTGTCAGATCCAATCAAGCACAGACGCAAGGTTTTATCTAATGTCTAAACAGTGTCAGATCCAATCAAGCACAGACGCAAGGTTTTATCTAATGTCTAAACAGTGTCAGATCCAATCAAGCACAGACGCAAAGGTTTTATCTAATGTCTAAACAGTGTCAGATCCAATCAAGCACAGACGCAAGGTTTTATCTAATGTCTAAACAGTGTCAGATCCAATCAAGCACAGACGCAAGGTTTTATCTAATGTCTAAACAGTGTCAGATCCAATCAAGCACAGACGCAAAGGTTTTATCTAATGTCTAAACAGTGGCCAGATCCAATCAAGCACAGACGCAAAGGTTTTATCTAATGTCTAAACAGTGTCAGATCCAATCAAGCACAGACGCAAAGGTTTTATCTAATGTCTAAACAGTATCAGATCCTAATCAAGCACAGGATGCAAAGGTTTTATCTAATGTCTAAACAGTGTCAGATCCAATCAAGCACAGACGCAAAGGTTTTATCTAATGTCTAAACAGTGTCAGATCCAATCAAGCACAGACGCAAAGGTTTTATCTAATGTCTAAACAGTGTCAGATCCAATCAAGCACAGACGCAAGGTTTTATCTAATGTCTAAACAGTGTCAGATCCAATCAAGCACAGACGCAAAGGTTTTATCTACGTCTAAACAGTGTCAGATCCAATCAAGCACAGACGCAAGGTTTTATCTAATGTCTAAACAGTGTCAGATCCAATCAAGCACAGACGCAAAGGTTTTATCTACTGTCTAAACAGTGTCAGATCCACCAAGCACAGACGCAAGGTTTTATCTAATGTCTAAACAGTGTCAGATCCAATCAAGCACAGACGCAAAGGTTTTATCTAATGTCTAAACAGTGTCAGATCCAATCAAGCACAGACGCAAAGGTTTTATCTAATGTCTAAACAGTGTCAGATCCAATCAAGCACAGACGCAAGGTTTTATCTAATGTCTAAACAGTGTCAGATCCAATCAAGCACAGACGCAAAGGTTTTATCTAATGTCTAAACAGTGTCAGATCCAATCAAGCACAGACGCAAGGTTTTATCTACTGCCCTAAACAGGTGTCAGATCCAATCAAGCACAGACGCAAAGGTTTTATCTAATGTCTAAACAGTGTCAGATCCAATCAAGCACAGACGCAAGGTTTTATCTAATGTCTAAACAGTGTCAGATCCAACCAAGCACAGACGCAAAGGTTTTATCTAATGTCTAAACAGTGTCAGATCCAATCAAGCACAGACGCAAAGGTTTTATCTAATGTCTAAACAGTGTCAGATCCAATCAAGCACAGACGCAAAGGTTTTATCTAATGTCTAAACAGTGTCAGATCCAATCAAGCACAGACGCAAGGTTTTATCTAATGTCTAAACAGTGTCAGATCCAACTAAGCACAGACGCAAAGGTTTTATCTAATGTCTAAACAGTGTCAGATCCAATCAAGCACAGACGCAAAGGTTTTATCTAATGTCTAAACAGTGTCAGATCCAATCAAGCACAGACGCAAGGTTTTATCTAATGTCTAAACAGTGTCAGATCCAATCAAGCACAGACGCAAAGGCTTTATCTAATGTCTAAACAGTGTCAGATCCAATCAAGCACAGACGCAAAGGTTTTATCTAATGTCTAAACAGTGTCAGATCCAATCAAGCACAGACGCAAGGTTTTATCTAATGTCTAAACAGTGTCAGATCCAATCAAGCACAGACGCAAGGTTTTATCTAATGTCTAAACAGTGGGCAGATCCAATCAAGCACAGACGTAAAGGCTTTATCTAATGTCTAAGCAGTGGCAGGTTCAACCAAGCACAGCCTCAAAGGTTTTATCTAATGTCTAAGCAGTGGCAGGTTCAATCAAGCACAGACTCAAAGGTTTTATCTGATGTCTAAGCAGTGGCAGATCCAATCAAGCACAGACGCAAAGGTTTTATCTAATGTCTAAACAGTGTCAGATCCAATCAAGCACAGACGCAAAAGGCTTTATCTAATGTCTAAACAGTGTCAGATCCAATCAAGCACAGACGCAAAGGTTTTATCTAATGTCTAAACAGTGTCAGATCCAATCAAACACAGACGCAAAGGTTTTATCTAATGTCTAAACAGTGTCAGATCCAATCAAGCACAGACGCAAGGTTTTATCTAATGTCTAAACAGTGTCAGATCCAATCAAGCACAGACGCAAAGGCTTTATCTAATGTCTAAACAGTGTCAGATCCAATCAAGCACAGACGCAAGGTTTTATCTAATGTCTAAACAGTGTCAGATCCAATCAAGCACAGACGCAAGGTTTTATCTAATGTCTAAACAGTGTCAGATCCAATCAAGCACAGACGCAAGGTTTTATCTAATGTCTAAAACAGTGGCAGATCCAATCAAGCACAGACGTAAAGGCTTTATCTAATGTCTAAGCAGTGGCAGGTTCAACCAAGCACAGCCTCAAAGGTTTTATCTAATGTCTAAGCAGTGGCAGGTTCAATCAAGCACAGACTCAAAGGTTTTATCTGATGTCTAAGCAGTGGTAGATCCAATCAAGCACAGACGCAAAGGTTTTATCTAATGTCTAAGCAGTGGCAGGT
The DNA here is from genome assembly GCA_037127315.1 of Ascarosepion bandense. NCBI lineage: Eukaryota > Metazoa > Mollusca > Cephalopoda > Sepiida > Sepiidae > Ascarosepion > Ascarosepion bandense. The sequence goes on along the minus strand of JBBBDQ010001558.1, from coordinate 310,926 downwards.
TCAATCAAGCACAGCCTCAAAGGTTTTATCTACTACATAAGCAGTGGCAGTTTCAATCAAGCACAGAGTCAAAGGTTTTATTTAATGTCTATGCAGTGGCAGTTTCAATCAAGCACAGACTCAAAGGTTTTATCTAATATCTAAACAGTGGCAGATCCAATCATGCACAGACGCAAAGGTTTTATCTTATGGCTAAGCAGTGGCAGATCCAATCAAGCACAGACGCAAAGTTTTTATCTAATGTCTAAGCAGTGGCAGCAAGCAAGCACAGACGTAAAGGCTTTATCTAATGTCTAAACAGTGGCAGATCCAATCAAGCACAGACGCAAAGGTTTAATCTAATGTCTAAACAGTGGCAGATCCAATCAAGCACAGACGCAAAGGCTTTATCTAATGTCTAAGCAGTGGCAGGTTCAACCAAGCACAGCCTCAAAGGTATATCTAATGTCTAAGCAGTTGCAGGTTTAGCCAAGCACAGACTCAAAGGTTTTATCTAATGTCTAAGCAGTGGCAGGTTCAATCAAGCACAGCCTCAAAGGTTTTATGTAATGTCTAAACAGTGGCAGGTTCAATCAAGCACAGACTCAAAGGTTTTATCTAATGTCTAAACAGTGGCAGGTTCAATCAAGCACAGACTCAAAGGTTTTATCTAATGTCTAAACAGTGGCAGATCCAATCATGCACAGACGCAAAGGTTTTATCTAATGTCTAAACAGTGGCAGGTTCAATCAAGCACAGACTCAAAGGTTTTATCTAATGTCTAAACAGTGGCAGGTTCAATCAAGCACAGACTCAAAGGTTTTATCTAATGTCTAAACAGTGGCAGGTTCAATCAAGCACAGACTCAAAGGTTTTATCTAATGTCTAAACAGTGGCAGATCCAATCATGCACAGACGCAAAGGTTTTATCTAATGTCTAAACAGTGGCAGGTTCAATCAAGCACAGACTCAAAGGTTTTATGTAATGTCTAAGCAGTGGCAGGTTCAATCAAGCACAGAATCAAAGGTTTTATGTAATGTCTAAGCAGTGGCAGGTTCAATCAAGCACAGCCCTAAAGGTTTTATCTAATGTCTAAACAGTGTCAGATCCAATCAAGCACAGACGCAAAGGTTTTATCTAATGTCTAAACAGTGGCAGGTTCAATCAAGCACAGACTCAAAGGTTTTATCTAATGTCTAAACAGTGGCAGATCCAATCATGCACAGACGCAAAGGTTTTATCTAATGTCTAAACAGTGGCAGGTTCAATCAAGCACAGACTCAAAGGTTTTATGTAATGTCTAAGCAGTGGCAGGTTCAATCAAGCACAGAATCAAAGGTTTTATTTAATGTCTAAGCAGTGGCATGTTCAATCAAGCACAGCCCTAAAGGTTTTATCTAATGTCTAAACAGTGTCAAATCCAATCAAGCACAGACGCAAAGGTTTTATCTAATGTCTAAACAGTGGCAGATCCAATCAAGCACAGACGTAAAGGCTTTATCTAATGTCTAAGCAGTGGCAGGTTCAACCAAGCACAGCCTCAAAGGTATATCTAATGTCTAAGCAGTGGCAGGTTCAGCCAAGCACAGACTCAAAGGTTTATCTAATGTCTAAGTAGTGGCAGGTTCAATCAAGCACAGACTCAAAGGTTTTATTTAATGCCTAAGCAGTGGCAGATTCAATCAAGCACAGCCTCAAAGGTTTTATGTAATGTCTAAACAGTGGCAGGTTCAATCAAGCACAGACTCAAAGGTTTTATCTAATGTCTAAACAGTGGCAGGTTCAATCAAGCACAGACTCAAAGGTTTTATCTAATGTCTAAACAGTGGCAGATCCAATCATGCACAGACGCAAAGGTTTTATCTAATGTCTAAACAGTGGCAGGTTCAATCAAGCACAGATTCAAAGGTTTTATCTAATGTCTAAACAGTGGCAGGTTCAATCAAGCACAGACTCAAAGGTTTTATCTAATGTCTAAACAGTGGCAGGTTCAATCAAGCACAGACTCAAAGGTTTTATCTAATGTCTAAACAGTGGCAGATCCAATCATGCACAGACGCAAAGGTTTTATCTAATGTCTAAACAGTGGCAGGTTCAATCAAGCACAGACTCAAAGGTTTTATGTAATGTCTAAGCAGTGGCAGGTTCAATCAAGCACAGAATCAAAGGTTTTATGTAATGTCTAAGCAGTGGCAGGTTCAATCAAGCACAGCCCTAAAGGTTTTATCTAATGTCTAAACAGTGTCAGATCCAATCAAGCACAGACGCAAAGGTTTTATCTAATGTCTAAACAGTGGCAGGTTCAATCAAGCACAGACTCAAAGGTTTTATCTAATGTCTAAACAGTGGCAGATCCAATCATGCACAGACGCAAAGGTTTTATCTAATGTCTAAACAGTGGCAGGTTCAATCAAGCACAGACTCAAAGGTTTTATGTAATGTCTAAGCAGTGGCAGGTTCAATCAAGCACAGAATCAAAGGTTTTATTTAATGTCTAAGCAGTGGCATGTTCAATCAAGCACAGCCCTAAAGGTTTTATCTAATGTCTAAACAGTGTCAGATCCAATCAAGCACAGACGCAAAGCTTTTATCTAATGTCTAAACAGTGGCAGATCCAATCAAGCACAGACGTAAAGGCTTTATCTAATGTCTAAGCAGTGGCAGGTTCAACCAAGCACAGCCTCAAAGGTATATCTAATGTCTAAGCAGTGGCAGGTTCAGCCAAGCACAGACTCAAAGGTTTTATCTAATGTCTAAGTAGTGGCAGGTTCAATCAAGCACAGACTCAAAGGTTTTATTTAATGCCTAAGCAGTGGCAGATTCAATCAAGCACAGCCTCAAAGGTTTTATGTAATGTCTAAACAGTGGCAGGTTCAATCAAGCACAGCCCTAAAGGTTTTATCTAATGTCTAAACAGTGGCAGGTTCAATCAAGCACAGACTCAAAGGTTTTATGTAATGCCTAAGCAGTGGCAGGTTCAATCAAGCACAGACTCAAAGGTTTTATCTAATGTCTAAACAGTGGCAGGTTCAATCAAGCACAGCCCTAAAGGTTTATCTAATGTCTAAACAGTGGCAGGTTCAATCAAGCACAGACTCAAAGGTTTTATGTAATGTCTAAGCAGTGGCAGGTTCAATCAAGCACAGACTCAAAGGTTTTATCTAATGTCTAAACAGTGGCAGGTTCAATCAAGCACAGCCCTAAAGGTTTATCTAATGTCTAAACAGTGGCAGGTTCAATCAAGCACAGACTCAAAGGTTTTATGTAATGCCTAAGCAGTGGCAGGTTCAATCAAGCACAGACTCAAAGGTTTTATCTAATGTCTAAACAGTGGCAGGTTCAATCAAGCACAGCCCTAAAGGTTTATCTAATGTCTAAACAGTGGCAGGTTCAATCAAGCACAGAATCAAAGGTTTTATTTAATGTCTAAGCAGTGGCAGATTCAATCAAGCACAGCCTCAAAGGTTTTATGTAATGTCTAAGCAGTGGCAGATTCAATCAAGCACAGCCTCAAAGGTTTTATGTAATGTCTAAACAGTGGCAGGTTCAATCAAGCACAGCCCTAAAGGTTTTATCTAATGTCTAACCAGTGTCAGATCCCATCAAGCACAGACGCAAAGGTTTTATCTAATGTCTAAACAGTGGCAGGTTCAATCAAGCACAGCCCTAAAGGTTTTATCTAATGTCTAAACAGTGTCAGATCCCATCAAGCACAGACGCAAAGGTTTTATCTAATGTTTAAACAGTGGCAGATCCAATCAAGCACAGACGCAAAGGTTTTATCTAATGTCTAAGCAGTGGCAGGTTCAACCAAGCACAGCCTCAAAGGTATATCTAATGTCTAAGCAGTGGCAGGTTCAGCCAAGCACAGACTCAAAGGTTTTATCTAATGTCTAAGTAGTGGCAGGTTCAATCAAGCACAGACTCAAAGGTTTTGTTTAATGCCTAAGCAGTGGCAGATTCAATCAAGCACAGACTCAAAGGTTTTATGTAATGTCTAAACAGTGGCAGGTTCAATCAAGCACAGACTCAAAGGTTTTATCTAATGTCTAAACAGTGGCAGGTTCAATCAAGCACAGCCCTAAAGGTTTTATCTAATGTCTAAACAGTGGCAGGTTCAATCAAGCACAGACTCAAAGGTTTTATGTAATGTCTAAGCAGTGGCAGGTTCAATCAAGCACAGAATCAAAGGTTTTATTTAATGTCTAAGCAGTGGCATGTTCAATCAAGCACAGCCCTAAAGGTTTTATCTAATGTCTAAACAGTAGCAGATCCCATCAAGCACAGACGCAAAGGTTTTATCTAATGTCTAAACAGTGGCAGATCCAATCAAGCACAGACGTAAAGGCTTTATCTAATGTCTAAACAGTGGCAGATCCAATCAAGCACAGACATAAAGGCTTTATCTAATGTCTAAACAGTGGCAGATCCAATCAAGCACAGACGTAAAGGCTTTATCTAATGTCTAAACAGTGGCAGATCCAATCAAGCACAGACGTAAAGGCTTTATCTAATGTCTAAGCAGTGGCAGGTTCAACCAAGCACAGCCTCAAAGGTATATCTAATGTCTAAGCAGTGGCAGGTTCAGCCAAGCACAGACTCAAAGGTTTTATCTAATGTCTAAGTAGTGGCAGGTTCAATCAAGCACAGACTCAAAGGTTTTATTTAATGCCTAAGCAGTGGCAGATTCAATCAAGCACAGCCTCAAATGTTTTATCTAATGTCTAAACAGTGGCAGATCCAATTAAGCACAGACGTAAAGGCTTTATCTAATGTCTAAACAGTGGCAGATCCAATCAAGCACAGACGCAAAGGCTTTATCTAATGTCTAAACAGTGGCAGATCCAATCAAGCACAGACGTAAAGGCTTTATCTAATGTCTAAGCAGTGGCAGGTTCAACCAAGCACAGCCTCAAAGGTTTTATCTAATGTCTAAGCAGTGGCAGGTTCAATCAAGCACAACCTCAAAGGTTTTATCTAATGTCTAAGCAGCGGATGCGCAACAACGAGTTTTGTTCATTTGCTTTCTGGTCGGTATAGAGCAAACATCCGGTCCATCGCTTTTGCTCGGTCGGTATCACCATAAATGACCGCAACGAAATACATTTCCGTTCAAAATGGTAGAAAATATGTAAACACGTGTCAAGCGATTGAACGATTTTCTTTTTAAATAAAATGAGAAAATCATGTATGAATGTATGTGTATGAGAGAAATCTTGAGTGAATGTGTGCGTTTATGAGTAGGCATGTAAAATAATGTATATACGTGTCAAACGATGGAACGATTTTTTATTCTTAATAAAATGAGAGAATAATGTATGAATGTATGCGTTTGTGAGTCTGGATTATAAAAAGAAATATGTCTCATTTTAAAATTCTAGCGAAATTATGTACAAAAGTATTAACCGCACTTTTTATAAAAAAATTTTAAAAATAAAATGTTAACAATTAGAATCTTTCAATGAGACATTATGTATTAAAATACTAAATAGCTATGTATTAAAATCATTACAATAACATAATTAAGTCATATAAATAATACGTAAATATTAAAACATACATATAAAATACCATATTGTATCATTACAATATTCCAGTTATACAATTTAAATAAAATACAATAATATATATATATATATATATATATATATATATAAAACTATCGCCCGGTTCACACTCCACCCACGTCTATTGAACAGGTGAAGAGGCTCATCCCTTGTTTCCTGCTTAGGATGTGGTTTCCGGTTTTCTTTTTTTACAATCTTTTCACTCTTTTTCATTTTTTTTTTAATTGGAATAGATAGACTAAAGTATCGCCCGGTTCACACTCCACCCATGTCTATTGAACAGGTCAAGAGGTTCATCCCTTGTTGCCTGCTTAGGATGTGGTTTCCGGTTTTCTCTTCTCCGATCTTGTCACTCTTACGTAGCCCCCTGCACATCAGTGGCGTTACCGCCTTGCTCGGGGTGATATGATTAAAAAAAATGAATATAGATAGATAGATAGATAGATAGATAGATAGATAGATAGATAGATAGATAGATAAGAACACATTTAGAACTATGTATATAAATCTAAGCTTGATACAGATACATCAATAGAAAAATGGATGAAACTGATTAAGATAGGTATATAAGAAAAGCGATAGATAGATAGATAGATAGATAGATAGATAGATAGATAAGAAGAAAGAAAGAAAGAAACATAGGGAGAAATGAATACAAATTTCCTTTTAAAATTTTTGCTTTCTAATGACAGGTCAGTTCGTACAATAGAAACTTCTACATTATTAATCTCTCTCACTTCTTGCTGAGGGTCTCCAAGTTCATGATTTAAAACGTAACTTTTATCTGGATATTCGAATGTCGTTCATCGACGCTAGAACACCCAGTGTATGCTATTCAAGTTTCTCTTCATAGACCGACCGAGAGAACTTTCATTGTTATCAAAACGTGATATAAGCTGATTTTGTATTTGGGTTCCTTAAGTTTGAATTTCTCCTATTTTTTTCATTGTACAATTTCTATTGCCTTTATCTGTTATCTATTGTTTTGCCCAAGGGCGCATGTTTCATCTAACGTGTACGTCTTATCAGATTCTGCCTCCTTTGTATGCTGGAGACATTACCATGCAATAAATGACGGTAAAAAAAAAAAAAACTTAAGATACAGGTTTTCGTCTATATTTTGTTGCACCTTCGACTATGCATTACTAAAAAACACCTACACTCTGAACGTGTCTTTTACTTTTAGTGATACAGTGAGACAGAAGTCGTCATTAGCAGTGACAGTCTAAATCATATAAGATACGCAAATTATACAATGTAGAGCAGACACGGAAAGGAAACTACAAGACCTTCTAAAGAAGGTAGATGGGGAAAGCGGAAAGAAAGGACTACAAATAAACTGCAAGAAAACTGAATGCGTGGTCATCAGTAAAAAGAGGAACCCAAAGTTCCAACTACAGGCGGGGAATACTAAAATGAAGCAGTTACAGAAATTTAAATATCTATATATTAAATGTTCTAACAGAAGACAGAAAGTGTGACATTGAGACACGAAGGTGAACTGACATGGCCAAGGATACATGCCGGAAGCTGAGTAGAGTATTAAGAGACAGGAAGAGACAAATGAGGTTCTTGGGACACGTAATGAGGAAGGAGACCCTAAAGAATTTAATATTAACAAGACGAATAAAGACAGAGGAAAGCAGCTCAAGTTTCGCTAGAAACAAACAGAGTACTGGATTATTATGTAATGTCTGTTTTCCAACATGTCAGTGAATGTTGGACAATCTCCTCAAAGATGAAGAAGAGACTTGAAGCAATCGAAACGTGACTCTACAGAAGGTTACTGAGGATACCATGAACCAAACATATAAGCAAAGACGGGGTTTTGGAAAGGATGGAAACGAAAAAGAAATTAATATTAAACATCAGGGAAAGACAACTGAAGTTCCTGGGACGTAATAAGGAAGGAGGGCTTGGAGAATCTGATATTCACAGGTCTGATAAAAGCAAAGAGAGAAAGTGGGGCAGCGCGTAACATACTTGAAGGCCTTGAGCAAGTGGATGGCAGAGCGAAGTTTGGGTTGGGTAACAGGAGTAAACATGTTAAGAACCACCAGGAATAGGGAGATATGGAAGGCCATGGTCGCCTACGTTCTGAAGGGACACGGCACATAGAAGAAGAAGAAGAAGAAGAAGATATCAGCAGAAGAGAGAAAACATAACAAATACTTGTCAGTTTAGTCAGTGAATTACCATACAAGATAAACGCTTGTTCGATCATGTCTCAAAAGCGACATGTCTGACTGGGTAAAAGATTTTTTCCGCAGGTTGCCATTATTTTTTGCAGTAGACTGGTTACTAACCAAGACTATAGAACTTTTTTCTCTCTTGCTATTTAACCCATTGCTGGGAGGAGGAGAGACGGATTCATACCTTTTCCAAGGGTACTTGCACGCAAGTGAATGTATAAATTTAACTGGAATTCGAACTCTGCTCTCCGATTTACTCTTTCCGAGGCGATATACACTGCTTCTAAGTTTGCAAAACCTTTATATGTTGTATATTTTGCTCTTCTCTAGCTACTGTTTTAACGAACACAAATGAAGCACCTGATCGTTTAATCGACCTATTAGTATTCAAGCTCTTTTAGGCAATATGGATGCGCGTTGTGGTGCAGTGGATATCGGCTCGGAACGAGAAATCGGGGAGCCGAGTTCGAATTCCAGTTGTTTTCATTGCATTCACTTACGCGCAAATACCCTTGGGAAAGGTATTAATCCGTCTATTCCTTTCAGTTATGGGTTAAATAACAGGACAGATTGGGTTCTATAGCCTTGGCTGGCAACCAGTCTACCGCAGAAAGCAATGGCAACTTAATGCGGGATAATCTTCTGCCCAGTCAGCCATGTCTCTTTCGAGACATGATCGCCAAGCGTGTATCACGTATGGCACTTAACTGACTGACTGAATATAATAGTTGAACATATAATTAAGGCCACTACTGGGCATAAAGTGGGGGATCAGTTTTATATTGCTATGAAGTAATACACAGATCCCCCACTTATTACTATATAATAATATAATACATATTTTCCCTTTCTAGCTATGAGTCAAATAACAGGACAGATTGGGTTCTATAGCCTTGACAGGCAACCAGTCTACCGCAGAAAGCAATGGCAACTTACTGCGGGATAATCTGCTGCCCAGTCAGTCATGTCTCTTTCGAGCGTGTATCACGTATGGCACTTAACTGATTGACTGACTAGATGTTCAAATCAACTCTGAATTGGTTAAGCATCTCACATCGAAAGATTTTCTTTCGGACAAAGGTTATGTCTTTCGCTTCTCTAAGTCAAGTGTTCTGACAGAGGATGGAAAGTGCAACATTGAGATCCGAAGATGCATTGGCATGGTCAAGGACGCATTTCAAATACTGACAAGATTACCGAGAGGCAGGTTGATTGGTTGGTTGTTTTGTTTTTATGGCATATCAACATCGGTGGGTCATTTATTGCCAACTAAGTTATTTATTTATTGCTCGTAACACCCCTTTCCTTCAACAATTCATTGCTGTTCCTACGTGTCTAGTAATACTTCCCACTCTCTCGAGCATCAAGATTCATTGAGACTTGCTTTTTAAGAGCAAGGTCCCCCAAGTCCTACCCTGTTATTTAACCCATAACTGGAGGGAAGGGACAGATTAATACATCTCCCAAGGGTACCAGTTCTTAAGTGAATGCAGGGCATTCAATTGGAATTCGAACTCGGCTCATCGATTTCTCTTTCCGAGCCGATATCCACTGCATCACAACGCACATCCGTCACTAAACGCTTACAGCACCTGGTATTTCCAAGCGGTCACCCATCTAAATAGTGACCAGACTCAACCTTGCTTAATTTCGGTGATCGAGCGAGAACCGGTGTATACAACGTGATATGGCCGTAAGCCTCGAGAGGCAGGAAAATCTCATTGAAAACAAAAGAAAAGAGTGCTGAACTGCTCTGTGATATCTGTCCTTCTGTATGGCAGTGAATGGTGGACGATCTCCTCAAGAATAAAGGAGAGGCTTGAGGTAGCAGAAATGTGGTTCTACAGAAGAATGCTGAGGATACCATAGACTGAGCACGTGAGCAACGATGAGGTGCAAATGAGGATGCAAACGAGGAGAAAACTCATACCGAACACCAGGAAGAGACAGATGAGGTTCTTGGGACACGTAATGAGGAAGTAGACCCTAGAGAATTTAATACTCACAGGACGAATAGAGACAGAGGAAAGCAGCTCGAGACATATTTGGTAATCTTAAGGAAATAAAGTGCAGAGGGGTTTGGGAGAGATATCAAGTGAAAAATATTGAGAGCGACATAGAGACAAGGTCAAGTGGAAATCCATGATCACCCACGACCTGAAGGGACACGGGACAATAATAATAATAATAATAATAATAATAATAATAATAAGAAGAAGAAGAAGAAGAAGAAGAAGAAGAAGAAGAAAGTCAAGTGCTGCTGGTTTAACCGATATTGTTAACCCTCTCGGGCCATTCGTATCATATTTGATACAGTATGAAAACAAGCCTTGAAAGAAATGTTTTCCTGAAAAATTTTTTAAGAGAAATATTTTATAAATTTCAAATGAAAGCAGTACTGACTGCTCAGTCAATGAATACCAAATGTTTCCTTATAGGGAAATACCAAATGTTTCCTTATAGGGAAATACTGTATCAAATATGATACGAATGGCTCTAGAGGGTTAATAGATAGATAGATAGATAAACAGACTGAGATTAACCCTCTAGGGCCATTCGTATCATATTTGATACAGTATGAAAACAAGCCTTGAAAGAAATGTTTTCCTGAAAAATTTTTTAAGAGAAATATTTTATAAATTTCAAATGAAAGCAGTACTGACTGCTCAGTCAATGAATACCAAATGTTTCCTTATAGGGAAATACCAAATGTTTCCTTATAGGGAAATACTGTATCAAATATGATACGAATGGCTCTAGAGGGTTAATAGATAGATAGATAGATAAACAGACTGAGATTAACCCTCTAGGGCCATTCGTATCATATTTGATACAGTATGAAAACAAGCCTTGAAAGAAATGTTTTCCTGAAAAATTTTTTAAGAGAAATATTTTATAAATTTCAAATGAAAGCAGTACTGACTGCTCAGTCAATGAATACCAAATGTTTCCTTATAGGGAAATACCAAATGTTTCCTTATAGGGAAATACTGTATCAAATATGATACGAATGGCTCTAGAGGGTTAATAGATAGATAGATAGATAAACAGACTGAGATTAACCTTCTAGGGCCATTCGTATCATATTTGATACAGTATGAAAACAAGCCTTGAAAGAAATGTTTTCCTGAAAAATTTTTTAAGAGAAATATTTTATAAATTTCAAATGAAAGCAGTACTGACTGCTCAGTCAATGAATACCAAATGTTTCCTTATAGGGAAATACCAAATGTTTCCTTATAGGGAAATACTGTATCAAATATGATACGAATGGCTCTAGAGGGTTAATAGATAGATAGATAGATAAACAGACTGAGATTAACCCTCTAGGGCCATTCGTATCATATTTGATACAGTATGAAAACAAGCCTTGAAAGAAATGTTTTCCTGAAAAATTTTTTAAGAGAAATATTTTATAAATTTCAAATGAAAGCAGTACTGACTGCTCAGTCAATGAATACCAAATGTTTCCTTATAGGGAAATACCAAATGTTTCCTTATAGGGAAATACTGTATCAAATATGATACGAATGGCTCTAGAGGGTTAAAGTGCCTCTAAAACTTTAGAAAAAAAGTGTGAATCTTTGGTTGTCGCTTTCTATATGTAGAATGTGTTTGACAGGGTTTAATCAAGTTGAAAGATTATAATATTTCTAGATTCAATTTCTCTTATCAAATTAAAGTTGTCTTGAACTAGATATTCCTGTTATTTTATTGGTCTCTCTCCTTAGTCATATTTTTCCCTCTAATTTTTGTTTACAACCCGTAACCTCTCGTATCTTCATGATTTATCGTCTTGCTTGGACTGGAATCTTTATATAAAAATTTTGTGACTTTCGTATGTCCGTCATACCCTCTAAAACAGGCATACATTGGCCGATCGAAATCAAATTTGGGGAAGAAACACAAGACAGTAAAGAAGTACAAAGTACAGTTGGTTTTGAGTTTGAGTTTTGTTTTACGGCATATCAACCTCTGTGGGTTATTTAATGCCCAAAAGGTGGAGTTTTAAGGTATTTTTTAATGTTCAGTTATAGTGAGAAGGTTGATTTAGTCAGATTTTCATGAACATTTTTTTAATTCTTTTTTATATTTTGGAAAACTAAAAATATCTTCTAAAAATGGCGGGTCAATTATTGCCAACTAAATATTTTATTTATTTATTGCTGGTAACACCCCTTCCCTGGAACAATCATTGTTGTTCCTATGTGTCTAGTAATATTTCCCTCTCTCTCGAGCATCAAGATTCATTGGGACTTGCTTTTTAAGGGCAGGGTCCCCAATTCCTACCCTATGATCTTTTCAAGAATAAAGGAGAGGCTTGAGGCAGCAGTAATGGTTTGACCTTGTGATTTATTTACATTTCTCGCGAACTGGAAATTACATTATTGAATTATTTCAAAAAATCATATTGCATTTTTATTAAATAATTTTAATCCTTAAATTGTTCGTAAAATAGAGGTATTTTGTATGTTAAAATAGAGGTATTTTGTATGTTAAAATAGAGGTATTTAAAATAGAATTTTAACATACAAAAATTGAATCCAGAAAAATGTTTTGCTGAGAATAATTTTTTCCCTTCAAAAATGTGCTATAGTAATAATTTTTCCTTCAAAAATGTATACCTTTCTATAAAGGGCTATTTTTATACTTTCATAGTGTTTTGATCCCAGTTTGGGGGTTAACTATTTGCCCATGGATGGAGCCCTAACTGGTGCTACCACTCCGGGTCAGGGTGGATCTGGGAACAATAGCAATTACGAGGTGGTTTCATGCTCCTCACAACCTCCTAATCAAAGGCCTTGCTGCTGGATGCAGTTTACCGTCATGCGAAGGACCACAGTTGGGTTTTGCAGGGTACGGAGTTTAGTACAATAAATCTTCATTAATATCTTGCATAAGTTAAAATGTTATTATTTAACATACAAAATATCTCTATTTTACAATGCAAAATGCATCTATTTTAACATACAAAATACCTCTATTTTCACCTAGCAATACCTCTATTTTAACGTACAAAATACCTCTATTTTAACACACAAAATACCTCTACTTTAACACACAAAATACCTCTACTTTAACACACAAAATACCTCTACTTTAACATACAAAATACCTCTATTTTACGAACAATTTAAGGATTAAAATTATTTAATAAACATGCAATATTATTTTTGAAATAATTCAATAATGTAATTTCCAGTTCGCGAGAAATGTAAATGAATCACAAGGTCAAACCATTCAAAAAATTAGAATTTAGTTCTAGTAAAAATATTTACGTATATTGTATCTTCAAGAGAAATAAATCCTAAAAATTATTTTTCGCTATTAATAAGAAACAACTAAAAAAAAGCAAAGATTTTAACAGGTGTAAGAAAAAATTCTAGTGATTAAAAAAATGCTGAACTTGAAGATCAGTATCCAGATGAGGTTTTTTTTTTTTACTTTTTTTCAATACCATTTTCATTAAGGATATAGACAGTCTTGGATGTCCACAGATTCATTCTGTTTATTATGTGTGATTTTGGAAAGATGTAAAAATGTGGTTCTACAGAAGAGTGTAATTAATAACCATGAATTGAACATGTAAACAACGACGACATTTTAGAGAAATTCGAACCAAAGAATGCAATAGAAGTAAAATCGTTTCACGTTGCCTTACAGCTAATAGAAGTAAAATCGTTTCTCGTTGTGTTACGGCTAATAGAAGTAAAATCGTTTCACGTTGCCTTACGGCTAATAGAAGTAAAATCGTTTCTCGTTGCCTTACGGCTAATAGAAGTAAAATCGTTTCTCGTGGTGTTACGGCTAATAGAAGTAAAATCGTTTCTCGTTGCCTTACGGCTAATAGAAGTAAAATCGTTTCTCGTTGTGTTACGGCTAATAGAAGTAAAATCGTTTCTCGTTGCCTTACGGCTAATAGAAGTAAAATCGTTTCACGTTGTCTTACGCTTAATAGAAGTAAAATCGTTTCACGTTGTCTTACGCTTAATAGAAGTAAAATCGTTTCACGTTGTCTTACGCTTAATAGAAGTAAAATCGTTTCTCGTTGCCTTACGGCTAATAGAAGTAAAATCGTTTCACGTTGTCTTACGCTTAATAGAAGTAAAATCGTTTCTCGTTGCCTTACTGCTAATAGAAGTAAAATCGTTTCACGTTGCCTTACGGCTAATAGAAGTAAAATCGTTTCTCGTTGTGTTACGGCTAATAGAAGTAAAATCGTTTCTCGTTGCCTTACGCTTAATAGAAGTAAAATCGTTTCTCGTTGCCTTACGGCTAATAGAAGTAAAATCGTTTCTAGTTGTTACGCTTAATAGAAGTAAAATCGTTTCTCGTTGCCTTACGGCTAATAGAAGTAAAATCGTTTCTTGTTTTCTTACGGCTAATAGAAGTAAAATCGTTTCTCGTTGCCTTACGCTTAATAGAAGTAAAATCGTTTCTCGTTGCCTTACGGCTAATAGAAGTAAAATCGTTTCTAGTTGTTACGCTTAATAGAAGTAAAATCGTTTCTCGTTGCCTTACGGCTAATAGAAGTAAAATCGTTTCTTGTTTTCTTACGGCTAATAGAAGTAAAATCGTTTCTCGTTGTTACGCTTAATAGAAGTAAAATCGTTTCTCGTTGCCTTACGGCTAATAGAAGTAAAATCGTTTCTTGTTTTCTTACGGCTAATAGAAGTAAAATCGTTTCTCGTTGTTACGCTTAATAGAAGTAAAATCGTTTCTCGTTGCCTTACGGCTAATAGAAGTAAAATCGTTTCTTGTTTTCTTACGGCTAATAGAAGTAAAATCGTTTCACGTTGTGTTACGCTTAATAGAAGTAAAATCGTTTCTCGTTGCCTTACTGCTAATAGAAGTAAAATCGTTTCTCGTTGCCTTACGGCTAATAGAAGTAAAATCGTTTCTCGTTGCCTTGCGCTTAATAGAAGTAAAATCGTTTCACGTTGTGTTACGCTTAATAGAAGTAAAATCGTTTCTCGTTGCCTTACGCTTAATAGAAGTAAAATCGTTTCACGTTGTGTTACGCTTAATAGAAGTAAAATCGTTTCTCGTTGCCTTACGCTTAATAGAAGTAAAATCGTTTCACGTTGTCTTACGCTTAATAGAAGTAAAATCGTTTCACGTTGCCTTACGGCTAATAGAAGTAAAATCGTTTCTCGTTGTGTTACGGCTAATAGAAGTAAAATCGTTTCTCGTTGTTACGCTTAATAGAAGTAAAATCGTTTCTCGTTGCCTTACGGCTAATAGAAGTAAAATCGTTTCTTGTTTTCTTACGGCTAATAGAAGTAAAATCGTTTCTCGTTGTTACGCTTAATAGAAGTAAAATCGTTTCTCGTTGCCTTACGGCTAATAGAAGTAAAATCGTTTCTCGTTGTGTTACGGCTAATAGAAGTAAAATCGTTTCACGTTGTCTTACGCTTAATAGAAGTAAAATCGTTTCTCGTTGCCTTACGACTAATAGAAGTAAAATCGTTTCACGTTGTGTTACGCTTAATAGAAGTAAAATCGTTTCTCGTTGCCTTACTGCTAATAGAAGTAAAATCGTTTCTCGTTGTGTTACGGCTAATAGAAGTAAAATCGTTTCACGTTGCCTTACGGCTAATAGAAGTAAAATCGTTTCTCGTTGTGTTACGGCTAATAGAAGTAAAATCGTTTCACGTTGTCTTACGCTTAATAGAAGTAAAATCGTTTCACGTTGTGTTACGCTTAAAAGAAGTAAAATCGTTTCTCGTTGCCTTACTGCTAATAGAAGTAAAATCGTTTCTCGTTGCCTTACGGCTAATAGAAGTAAAATCGTTTCTCGTTGCCTTACTGCTAATAGAAATAAAATCGTTTCTCGTTGCCTTACGGCTAATAGATGTAAAATCGTTTCTCGTTGTCTTACGCTTAATAGAAGTAAAATCGTTTCTCGTTGCATTACGCTTAATAGAAGTAAAATCGTTTCACGTTGTCTTACGCTTAATAGAAGTAAAATCGTTTCACTTTGTCTTACGCTTAATAGAAGTAAAATCGTTTCTCGTTGCCTTACGGCTAATAGAAGTAAAATCGTTTCTCGTTGTGTTACGGCTAATAGAAGTAAAATCGTTTCACGTTGCCTTACGGCTAATAGAAGTAAAATCGTTTCTCGTTGTGTTACGGCTAATAGAAGTAAAATCGTTTCACGTTGCCTTACGGCTAATAGAAGTAAAATCGTTTCTCGTTGTGTTACGGCTAATAGAAGGAAAATCGTTTCTCGTTGTGTTACGGCTAATAGAAGTAAAATCGTTTCACGTTGCCTTACGGCTAATAGAAGTAAAATCGTTTCTCGTTGTTTTCTCCAAGATTTGAAATTCATACTTGTCTGTCTGCTAGATTGGCTGCCAACCAATGTACATGCTACCCCGCTCAGTTAACCAGTAAAGGGCATTAAATAACCTGCAAGAAGCTTTATCAATTAAATGCCATACGTCATACCCACTCGGGCGATCATGTCTTAAAAAAGATTTGACTTACTGGGCAAAAAACTTTCCTGCAGTATGATCCATTACTTTCTGCGGTAGACTAGTTGCCAACCAAGGCAATAGAACCTTTGTACTGACTGCAAAATGTAGCATGAAAATAGTATCAATTGTACGATTAGCAAGAAAGTATTACTGACTGTACGAGTAGCACGATAATATTACTGACTGTGCAGGTAGCATGAAAATAATACAAACTGTACGGGTAGCATGAAAGTATTATTGACTGTACGGATATCATAATCATATTACTGACTGTACCAGTACCATAAAATTATTATTGACTCTAGTGGAGCATTAAAATATTACTGACTGTACGGGTAACATGAAAGTTTTATTGACTGTACGGGTATCATAATAATATTACTGACTGTACGGGTAGCGTGAAAATATTACCGTATGTATGGTTAGCATGAAATTATTATTTACTGTATAGGGAGCATTAAAATATTACTGACTGTACGGGTAACATGAAAATATTACAGACTGTACGGGTAGCAGAAAAATATTGACTGCACTGTTAGCATGAAAGTATTATTGACTGTACGTGTAACATAAAAATAATGCTGAGTGTAGGGGTAGCAGGAAAATATTATTGACTGTACGGGTAGCAGGAAAATATTGACTGTACAGGTAGCATGAAAGTATTAATGACTGTACGGGTAGCATGAAAGTATTAATGACTGTACAGGTAGCATGAAAGTATTAATGACTGTACGGGTAGCATGAAAGTATTAATGACTGTACAGGTAGCATGAAAGTATTAATGACTGTACAGGTAGCATGAAAGTATTAATGACTGTACAGGTAGCATGAAAGTATTAATGACTGTACAGGTAGCATGAAAGTATTAATGACTGTACAGGTAGCATGAAAGTATTAATGACTGTACAGGTAGCATGAAAGTATTAATGAATATACAGGTAGCAAAAACTGATTACACTGCATGTAGCAAGAACGTATTAATAAATATGGTGGTAGCATAGTAATTGTGGACGTCGCAAGTGAAACTGGCAAGTCGGGTTTAAATTCCTGCCTAGACTGTTGCGTTGTCTTACTGATGGCCTCCTCCAGGAAAGAATGCACACATCTCTTCACTGCAAAGTAAATAACAGGTTATACCGGACGGTCTAGCGTTCTAGAGAGCAGAACGACTTCCTGTTGAAAAACTGCCCAGGAGTCAATTGCAAAACGGATGCCTCATTTTTTTTTTTTTCCTAACAAGTTATCATTATTTACAGATAACAAACAGAAAGAATCTGTTAAAAACCATGATCGTCCATATCTTGAAGGGATATGACATTAAAAGAAAATCGATAATTCTGCTTTCTTGTGTGCTCGACTGTTACGTATAGCTAGCGAGACCAGAATAGATCATGTTTTTAAACTAGGAAGCGTCTGTTGATTCTGGCAATTCATTTTTACGGCCTGTTAACCCTGTGCATGTTGTTTAAAGCCAGAAATATTTTAGATTGTATGAATTTTATTTTTGCAAATAATATTGGTTGATTAAAACAGGTCTTACTAATTAACCCATAGCTGGGGCGAGAAGACGTGGATCCACAACTTTCAGTAACGGAAGAAATATTCGTTGCTCCTAGAGCGTGAAATCTACCTCAATATTTCGTCTACCCAGGTGTAGCACGGAGGTCTACCGTGTCTCTCCCCTCACGTGTTCATCAGCGACAGGCGCACACACTCAGGCAATTGAGCGATCGTGGTCCGATGCTAAAGCGATGATTCTCAAGAAAAGGCGGAATGTTGGTATTCAGCTGTTTCAGTCACATTGTGATCATTTTTGGTGGAAAATGATGAGAACAAATTCCTATGATCTATTTGTACCATTTTTTGAAGATACACGAAGTGTTTATAGCTAAAAATATGTATTTGTTGTATATTTTAAAGAGGTTACAAACTGACAAGTTGGTACTTGAGTGAGAGAACAGCAACACGTGCGTATATTAATATAGAAAGGTTTGTTAAAAAAAGAATACACTTCGGTAAGACAGGGAATCTGGTAGAAGGCTAGTAATTGACGAATCAAGTCACAGGTGTCTCCTGTGCCCACAAACTATAGCTACTAATACAGTCAGTCCATCTAAGCGAAAGGGAGTGTGGGACAACACTTTTGTATGTGATACTAACCCTAACCCTGCGTTTATTTTTACCCCGCTACCTTTAATATAAATATGAATAGTATATAGATATATAAATATTAATATTTAAAATAAATATATATACACATAAAATATTATAGTTTGATGATGCGGTAGACCTCATTTTATAAACGAAACAAGAGGTAGACCTCACATTGTATTGAGCTCGAGCTCACGCTATATTG
This sequence comes from Ascarosepion bandense, assembly GCA_037127315.1. Classification (NCBI taxonomy): domain Eukaryota; kingdom Metazoa; phylum Mollusca; class Cephalopoda; order Sepiida; family Sepiidae; genus Ascarosepion; species Ascarosepion bandense. Next base: position 292,351 of record JBBBDQ010001558.1, on the reverse strand, counting down.
AGGTAAACCTCACGCTATATTGAGGTAGATTTCACGCTATATGGAGATAGACCTCACGCTATATGGAGATAGACCTCACGCTATATGGAGATAGACCTCACGCTATATCAAGGTAGGTCTCACGCTATATCAAGGTAGGTCTCACGCTGTAGTAGCACCAAATATTCTATAGCATTCTCATAAAAATTATTTATCCAGGACAACTATTTTTTTATTATTATTATTTTTATTGGGTGATAGAGCAACAAAAAGTGACACTGGGGGTAGAAATACCTTATTCTATTGTGTGTCGTGACTCCTTCAGAACGTTGCTGATCATGGCTCTCCACAATCTCGTGTATATAAATGATGATCTATTCCGCATCTTGACCGCGTGGATAGAGGAGAAATGACATTACTCGGTATCAGTGAGAAAATAAAAAAAAAGAAGGTAAGATAAAAGTGGAATAAGAAAATCAAATTAAGGTGGTAAGAATCAGGCGGAGAATATTGGCGTCCGCAATAAACGTACCATTTTCTCAGATGCCCTGAATCAAAAGATGGAATCTGAGAAAGACAATCACCAAAAAATCCAGTTACCATAAATAAAATAACATAATCTGCTGAATATGTTTAATTAATTTTTGTTAGTATTTATTAACATTGATAGAAGTGTTCGTAAGACGGGGATTTGGATAGAATTAATAAAGAAGGGAAGATAAAAGTATTTAATGTCTCCAGGTTTATACCTGATATGGAAAGAGGGGAAAAGACAATACTTGATTTCAGTGATTAAAAGAAAGAAAGAAGAGAATATAGAAGTGCTTAACAGTTGTTTCAATCAAAAAGGGAAATCTATTAATTTCTACTGTCTTCTTAAAATAACGACCAGAATACATCATATAATAAATCTGTTTGTTCCTTCATTAGTTAATTACTTAGTTCGTTCGTCCGTTAAAGTTGTTTCAATCAAAAAGAGAAATCTATTAATTTCTACTCTCTTGCAATAACGACCAGAATACATCATATAATAAATCTGCTTGTTCCTTCATTAGTTAATTACTTAGTTCGTTCGTCCGTTAAAGTTGTTTCAATCAAAAAGGGAAATCAATCAATTTCTACTCTCTTGCAATAACGACCAGAATACATCATTTAAATAAATCTGCTTGTTCCTTCATTAGTTAATTACTTAGTTCGTTCGTCCGTTAAAGTTGTTTCAATCAAAAATTGAAATCTATTAATTTCTACTGTCTTCTTAAAATAACGACCAGAATACATCATATAATAAATCTGTTTATTCCTTCATTAGTTAATTACTTAGTTCGTTCGTCCGTTAAAGTTGTTTCAATCAAAAAGGGAAATCTATTAATTTCTTCTCTTCTTCTTAAAATAACGACCAGAATACATCATATTCTGTTTGTTCCTTCATTAGTTAATTACTTAGTTCGTTCGTCCGTTAAAGTTGTTTCAATCAAAAAGAGAAATCTATTAATTTCTTCTCTCTTCTTAAAATAACGACCAGAATACATCATATAATAAATCTGTTCCTTCATTAGTTAATTACTTAGTTCGTTCGTCCGTTAAAGTTGTTTCAATCAAAAAGGGAAATCTATCAATTTCTACTCTCTTGCAATAACGACCAGAATACATCATATAATAAATCTGCTTGTTCCTTCATTAGTTAATTACTTAGTTCGTTCGTCCGTTACAGTTGTTTCAATCAAAAAGGGAAATCTATTAATTTCTACTCTCTTCTTAAAATAACGACCAGAATACATCATATAATAAATATGTTTGTTCCTTCATTAGTTAATTACTTAGTTCGTTCGTCCATTAAAGTTGTTTCAACCAAAAGGGAAATTTATTAATTTCTACTCTCTTGCAATAACGACCAGAATACATCATATAATAAATCTGCTTGTTCCTTCATTAGTTAATTACTTAGTTCGTTCGTCCGTTAAAGTTGTTTCAACCAAAAGGGAAATCTATTAATTTCTACTCTCTTCTTAAAATAACGACCAGAATACATCATATAATAAATCTGCTTGTTCCTTCATTAGTTAATTACTTAGTTCGTTCGTCCGTTAAAGTTGTTTCAATCAAAAAGGGAAATCTATTAATTTCTACTCTCTTCTTAAAATAACGACCAGAATACATCATATAATAAATCTGCTTGTTCCTTCATTAGTTATTTACTTAGTTCGTTCGTCCGTTAAAGTTGTTTCAATCAAAAAGGGAAATCTATTAATTTCTACTCTCTTCTTAAAATAACGACCAGAATACATCATATAATAAATCTGTTTGTTCCTTCATTAGTTATTTACTTAGTTCGTTCGTCCGTTAAAGTTGTTTCAATCAAAAAGGGAAATCAATTTCTACTCTCTTGCAATAACGACCAGGACACATCATATAATAAATCTTTGTTCCTTCATTAGTTAATTACTTAGTTCGTTCGTCCGTTAAAGTTGTTTCAATCAAAAAGGGAAATCAATCAATTTCTACTCTCTTCTTAAAATAACGACCAGAATACATCATATAATAAATCTGCTTGTTCCTTCATTAGTTAATTACTTAGTTCGTTCTTCCGTTAAAGTTGTTTCAATCAAAAAGGGAAATATATTAATTTCTACTCTCTTCTTAAAATAACGACCAGAATACATCATATAATAAATCTGTTTGTTCCTTCATTAGTTATTTACTTAGTTCGTTCGTCCGTTAAAGTTGTTTCAATCAAAAAGGGAAATCTATTAATTTCTCTCTTCTTAAAATAACGACCAGAATACATCATATAATAAATCTGTTTGTTCCTTCATTAGTTATTTACTTAGTTCGATCGTCCGTTAAAGTTGTTTCAATCAAAAAGGGAAATCTATTAATTTCTACTCTCTTCTTAAAATAACGACCAGAATACATCATATAATAAATCTGTTTGTTCCTTCATTAGTTAATTACTTAGTTCGTTCGTCCGTTAAAGTTGTTTCAACCAAAAGGGAAATCTATTAATTTCTACTCTCTTGCAATAACGACCAGAATACATCATATAATAAATCTGCTTGTTCATTCATTAGTTAATTACTTAGTTCGTTCGTCCATTAAAGTTGTTTCAACCAAAAGGGAAATCTATTAATTTCTACTCTCTTGCAATAACGACCAGAATACATCATATAATAAATCTGCTTGTTCCTTCATTTGTTAATTATTAGTTCGTTCGTCCGTTAAAGTTGTTTCAATCAAAAAGGGAAATCTATTAATTTCTACTCTCTTCTTAAAATAACAACCAGAATACATCATATAATAAATATGTCTGTTCCTTCATTAGTTAATTACTTAGTTCGTTCGTCCGTTAAAGTTGTTTCAATCAAAAAGGGAAATCAATCAATTTCTACTCTCTTGCAATAACGACCAGAATACATCATATAATAAATCTGCTTGTTCCTTCATTAGTTAATTACTTAGTTCGTTCGTCCATTAAAGTTGTTTCAATCAAAAAGGGAAATCTATTAATTTCTACTCTCTTGCAATAACGACCAGAATATATCATATAATGAATCTGGTTGTTCCTTCATTAGTTAATTACTTAGTTCGTTCGTCCGTTAAAGTTGTTTCAATCAAAAAGGGAAATCTATCAATTTCTACTCACTTGCAATAACGACCAGAATACATCATTTAATAAATCTGCTTGTTCCTTCATTAGTTAATTACTTAGTTCGTTCGTCCATTAAAGTTGTTTCAACCAAAAGGGAAATCTATTAATATCTACTCTCTTCTTAAAATAACGACCAGAATACATCATATAATAAATATGTTTGTTCCTTCATTAGTTATTTACTTAGTTCGTTCGTCCGTTAAAGTTGTTTCAATCAAAAAGGGAAATCAATCAATTTCTACTCTCTTGGAATAACGACCAGAATACATCATATAATAAATCTGCTTGTTCCTTCATTAGTTAATTACTTAGTTCGTTCGTCCGTTAAAGTTGTTTCAATCAAAAAGAGAAATCTATTAATTTCTTCTCTTCTTAAAATAACGACCAGAATACATCATATTCTGTTTGTTCCTTCATTAGTTAATTACTTAGTTCGTTCGTCCGTTAAAGTTGTTTCAATCAAAAAGGGAAATCTATTAATTTCTACTCTCTTGCAATAACGACCAGAATACATCATATAATAAATCTGCTTGTTCCTTCCTTAGTTAATTACTTAGTTCGTTCGTCCGTTAAAGTTGTTTCAACCAAAAGGGAAATCTATTAATTTCTACTCTTCTTCTTAAAATAACGACCAGAATACATCATATAATAAATCTGCTTGTTCCTTCATTAGTTAATTACTTAGTTCGTTCGTCCGTTAAAGTTGTTTCAATCAAAAAGGGAAATCTATCAATTTCTACTCTCTTGCAATAACGACCAGAATACATCATATAATAAATCTGCTTGTTCCTTCCTTAGTTAATTACTTAGTTCGTTCGTCCGTTAAAGTTGTTTCAACCAAAAGGGAAATCTATTAATTTCTACTCTCTTCTTAAAATAACGACCAGAATACATCATATAATAAATCTGCTTGTTCCTTCATTAGTAAATTACTTAGTTCGTTCGTCCGTTAAAGTTGTTTCAATCAAAAAGGGAAATCTAATAATTTCTACTCTCTTCTTAAAATAACGACCAGAATACATCATATAATAAATCTGTTTGTTCCTTCATTAGTTATTTACTTAGTTCGTTCGTCCGTTAAAGTTGTTTCAATCAAAAAGGGAAATCAATTTCTACTCTCTTGCAATAACGACCAGGACACATCATATAATAAATCTTTGTTCCTTCATTAGTTAATTACTTAGTTCGTTCGTCCGTTAAAGTTGTTTCAATCAAAAAGGGAAATCAATCAATTTCTACTCTTCTTAAAATAACGACCAGAATACATCATATAATAAATCTGCTTGTTCCTTCATTAGTTAATTACTTAGTTCGTTCTTCCGTTAAAGTTGTTTCAATCAAAAAGGGAAATATATTAATTTCTACTCTCTTCTTAAAATAACGACCAGAATACATCATATAATAAATCTGTTTGTTCCTTCATTAATTATTTACTTAGTTCGTTCGTCCGTTAAAGTTGTTTCAATCAAAAAGGGAAATCTATTAATTTCTACTCTCTTCTTAAAATAACGACCAGAATACATCATATAATAAATCTGTTTGTTCCTTCATTAGTTATTTACTTAGTTCGTTCGTCCATTAAAGTTGTTTCAATCAAAAAGGGAAATCTATTAATTTCTACTCTCTTCTTAAAATAACGACCAGAATACATCATATAATAAATCTGTTTGTTCCTTCATTAGTTATTTACTTAGTTCGATCGTCCGTTAAAGTTGTTTCAATCAAAAAGGGAAATCTATTAATTTCTACTCTCTTCTTAAAATAACGACCAGAATACATCATATAATAAATCTGTTTGTTCCTTCATTAGTTAATTACTTAGTTCGTTCGTCCGTTAAAGTTGTTTCAACCAAAAGGGAAATCTATTAATTTCTACTCTCTTGCAATAACGACCAGAATACATCATATAATAAATCTGTTTGTTCCTTCATTAGTTAATTACTTAGTTCGTTCGTCCGTTAAAGTTGTTTCAATCAAAAAGGGAAATCTATTAATTTCTACTCTCTTGCAATAACGACCAGAATACTTCATATAATAAATCTGCTTGTTCATTCATTAGTTAATTACTTAGTTCGTTCGTCCATTAAAGTTGTTTCAACCAAAAGGGAAATCTATTAATTTCTACTCTGCAATAACGACCAGAATACATCATATAATAAATCTGCTTGTTCCTTCATTTGTTAATTACTTAGTTCGTTCGTCCGTTAAAGTTGTTTCAATCAAAAAGGGAAATCTATTAATTTCTACTCTCTTCTTAAAATAACAACCAGAATACATCATATAATAAATATGTCTGTTCCTTCATTAGTTAATTACTTAGTTCGTTCGTCCGTTAAAGTTGTTTCAATCAAAAAGGGAAATCAATCAATTTCTACTCTCTTGCAATAACGACCAGAATACATCATATAATAAATCTGCTTGTTCCTTCATTAGTTAATTACTTAGTTCGTTCGTCCATTAAAGTTGTTTCAATCAAAAAGGGAAATCTATTAATTTCTACTCTCTTGCAATAACGACCAGAATATATCATATAATGAATCTGCTTGTTCCTTCATTAGTTAATTACTTAGTTCGTTCGTCCGTTAAAGTTGTTTCAATCAAAAAGGGAAATCAATCAATTTCTACTCTCTTGCAATAACGACCAGAATATATCATATAATAAATCTGCTTGTTCCTTCATTAGTTAATTACTTAGTTCGTTCGTCCATTAAAGTTGTTTCAATCAAAAAGGGAAATCTATTAATTTCTACTCTCTTGCAATAACGACCAGAATATATCATATAATAAATCTGCTTGTTCCTTCATTAGTTAATTACTTAGTTCGTTCGTCCATTAAAGTTGTTTCAATCAAAAAGGGAAATCTATTAATTTCTACTCTCTTGCAATAACGACCAGAATATATCATAATGAATCTGCTTGTTCCTTCATTAGTTAATTACTTAGTTCGTTCGTCCGTTAAAGTTGTTTCAATCAAAAAGGGAAATCTATTAATTTCTACTCTCTTGCAATAACGACCAGAATATATCATATAATAAATCTGCTTGTTCCTTCATTAGTTAATTACTTAGTTCGTTCGTCCATTAAAGTTGTTTCAATCAAAAAGGGAAATCTATTAATTTCTACTCTATTCTTAAAATAACGACCAGAATACATGATATAATAAATATGTTTGTTCCTTCCTTAGTTAAGTACTTAGTTTGTTCGTCCGTTAAAGTTGTTTCAATCAAAAAGGGAAATCTATTAATTTCTACTCTCTTCTTAAAATAACGACCAGAATACATCATATAATAAATCTGCTTCTTCTTTCCTTAATTACTTAGTTCCTTCGTCCGTTACACTTACTCTGTACACAAGGTTTTCCTTCCCCTCTATCTATTTTATCATTTATAAACGCTACTCTCCTCCGCCTTTCTCTCATCTTTGCCAAATGGAAGGGTAGTGAAGAGTGAGAGAGTAGGCGGACAGAGCCTATAGCACTTCATTAGCAGTAGCAGCTTAAGCTGGTGGTTGTAGCAGTAATTATGTGTGTGTGTGTGTGTGTGTGTGTGTGTACTGTAGATGTAGTAAAAATAGGTAGGTTTGTTGTCGTATCCCTCGATCTAATAACGAAAGTTCTGGCCTCTACACCCTTGGCTATTACTTAGTTGATCTTGTCTGTTTACAATGGACATAGGAGCCATGATTTTTGAGTAATAACATTTTCTCTTTCAAAATCTCTCACTATATAGCGTACAGTATTTTGGTTACTGTCTGTGCATACGCCGCTTAATATAATATAAAATTACAGTAAAGTAACTTCTATGGACATTACTTTTATAGATATTTTAATAAAATTACACTGTGTGTTATCGTTTTTTTTATTATTCAATAACATAATGTTTCAAGACGTTACTATCATTTGGAGTATGACAAAGTAAAATTTTTTCCAGAAAATCATAATTATCCTTCCGTAAATATTCCACTGGTTCCGCTAGTATTTATAATTGTCATTGCAATATTTTGTTTACGTTTTTAAGCACTAATATTTAATGATGCGATAAGGGAATTTCTACGGATGTTTTATTGTAACAAGAACTCGCCATGAGATTATTCAATAATTAATTAAGTTACGAAGATAACGATGATACGAAGATGTACGAGGTTAAGTGCTAAGAATTAAGATGTTAAGTTTGAAAAAGTTAAGATGTGCGTTGTGGTGCATTGGATATCGACTCGGAACGAGAAATCGGAGAGCCGAGTTCGAATTCCAGCCGAATTCATTGCATTCACTTACGCTCAAATACCCTTGGGAAATGTATTAATCCGTCTCCTCTTATTATGGGTTAAATAGCAGGACAGATTGGGTTCTATAGCCTTGGTCGGCAACCAGTCTACCGCAGAAAGCAATGGCAACCTACTGCGGGATAATCTTCTGCCCAGTCAGTCATGTCTCTTTCGAGACATGATCGCCCAAGCGTGTATCACATATGGCACTTAACTGACTGACTTCTTCTATGTGCTCTGTCCTTTCAGGACGTAGGCGATCATGGCTTTCCACTTTTCCCTATCCCTGGTGGCTCTTAGCACGCCTTCTTCTGTTACACCATGCAACCCTTGTTTCGTCATCCACCTGATTAGGTCCTTCAAATATTTTATCCGTTGCTTTCCCCTGTCTCTTTTTTTCCTCTATCTGACCTGTTAGTATCAGATTCTCCAATCCCTCTTTCCTCATTTCGTGTCCCAGGAACTTCAGCTGTCTCTTCCTGATGCTCACTATTAATTTCCTTTTCGTTTTCTTCATTTCCAAAACCTCATCAGTGCTCACATGCTCGATCCATGATATCCACAGCATCCTTCTGTAGAACCGTTTTTTCAACCGTTTTTCCTTCATTTTTGATGGTATTGTCCAACATTCACCGCCATATTGAAGGACAGACAACACATAGCAATCCAGTACTCTCTTCTTTAATTCTAGCGAAATTGTCCTGTTTCTTAATACTCTACTCAACTTCGCCATGCCAATTCGCCTTCGGATCTTTGTGTCACACTTTCCATCTTCTGTTATAACGCTTCCCAGGTATTTAAATTTTTGAACCTACTTGATCTTATTATCCCCCACCTGTATTTGGCATTTTGGGCTGCCCTTTTTACTGATGACCATTTAAGCATCAGAACATGTAAATAAAACCGTGAAAACTTCCCGGATCTTTCTAGTTATTATAAAAAAAAACAAAAAAAAAAAACTGAGGGGCTTACGACTTTATTGCGTTGAAAAACCGGTTTTCGTAAGATCTCCAATGTTAAACGATGTCGGACCTGGTCAGTATCTAGATGGGTGACCAGTTGAGAATAATAGATGCTGTAATCGTGTATGTGCGATTGGTGTAACTGACAATAGTTCGGAATTGGAAATCGAAGTTTCAATTCCAATCGTGTTCGTTATATTTACTAAAGCGCAATGACCCTTTGGAAAGGTAAAAATCCACCACTTCTCCCCCAACTATTGGTTAATTAGCAATCAGTAAATTTCTACTTGTCTTTATTTCTGAGATGACGTATAACAATTATTTACATCATTTACATTATTCACACTGTTGTTCTCATCTGTACTGCTATATTTACGACGCTCCAACCGTTGTACGCTACGAATTTCTTTAGGTGACTGGAATAATAAATAAAGGGTTCAGTTCAAAATTCCAATCACCTGAAGAAGATCGATGCACACAACGGCCGAAACGTCGTAGATATGGCAATAAAAACGAGGCCAGCAGTCCGAACAATGTAAATTTAATAATGTAAACAGTAAATCAGTATCTATAAAAACATTTTTAAAATATTTTGTAGCTTCAAATAAGTTCCAAAATACAGATAATCCATAATTAAAAAAACAAAAAAACAAAAACAAAAACAAAAAACAAATTAATCCTTTGGAGATTAAATAACAGCAAATCTTTTCAAATCTTCAGTACTTTTACCGAAGATTATCGCACTGGCAAGACCCGGATAATTTGAATTCATAATTGAATTTGGGGCTTATTTATCTATATTCTATACAGTTGTACACAAATAAAAAAAACAATTTGAAATGAAAAAGAATCCTACAGACTGCGATTACCTTTTCTTGCTTAAATGAGTGACTGACATACCGAGAATTATCGTCGTACATGGAAGTGCATTGTGGTGCAGTGGTTACCGGATCAGAACGAGAAATCGAGAAGCTGAGTTCGAATACCAGTTGAATTCCTTGCATTCGCTTACGCACAAATACACTTGGCAAACATATAAATCCGTCTCTTCCCTTCAGCTATGGGTTAAATAACAGGACAAATTGGGTTCTATAGACTTGATTGGTAACCAGTCTACCGCAGAAAATAATGGCAACCAGCTGCGGGATAATTTTCTGCCCAGACAGTCGTGTCTCTTTCGAGACATGATCGCCTAAGACAGTTTCATGCGTCAGTAAGTCAGTTAAGTGCCATACGTGATAGTCAGTCAGTTAAGTGCCATACGTGATACGCTTTGGGCGATCATGTCACGAAAGTGACATGACTGACTGGACAAAAGATTATCCTGCAGTAGGTTGGCATTGCTTTCTGCGGTAGAGTGGATGCCAGCCAAGGCTATAGAACCCAATCTGTCTTGTTATTTAACCCATAACTGGAGAGAAGAGACGGATTAATACCTTTACCAACGGTATTTGCGCGTAAGTGAATGCGAGGAATTCACGTGATAGACGCTTGGGTAATTAAGTGTCATACGTTGACTGACATGGAAGAAACTTGAAGCACATATAAGCAACAAAAACAAGAATAAAAAAAAAACAAAATCAAAATTTAATAAAAACACATCTGAAGCGAGGGAAAATTTTTTAAAGAAATCTTATGGACGTCGTGTCACTTGGCCTCAACCAATAAAACAAAATTGTTAAATATATAAATAATACACTCCTGGAGCGTACAGCGGCCGAAACGTCGTAAACATGGCAACAAAGACAAGGACAATAGTCCGAACAATATCTCTCTAAACTTATTTATAAATGGAACTTTGTCTCTGTGTGTGTGTGTGCGTGTGTGTGTGTGTGTATGTGTCCGCTACCTATAGACTCCGAAAAGGCTAAACTGACTTTCTTGAAAATTTACACAGTTGTACTATAAGCGTCTGCGAGTGTTCTTATTTAGGTTTTGTGTCGAAGTACCCCCGATAAATATCGAAAATCGATAATCGAAAAAAATCGGGTTATAGTAGGAGTGGTCCGATTTTAATCAAATTGGATACACTCATAGACAAAGACATAAGAAATGATATTCAGAAGTTTCAAGATCGCAGTTCTTACAATAGTGCAGAAAATCGATAATATATATATATAAAAGTCAAGATACCGGGTTTGATTAAAATCAGTTTTTCAGGTCTTTTATTTTAGTTTTTGCTTCGGGTTTGGCTCTAAGTAGGTATAATTGTAGTTCTTGGTCTCAGCCATGATACCATTTACTCAGAGGACTTATTTAGCCTTCAAAATTCAGTTTACGACGAAAAAGAATTATTTCATATCGATACCAGGAAATCAAAATTTGACTTACATTCATTCATTTTTCTTTCAGTCTACGGTTTCGCTTTAACTGGAAACAACTATTATTTTTAGTCTTTCGTGCCAACGTCCAAAGAGTCTGAGCTCCAGGACCATGGATTAGTTTTAAAACTTTCATTACACCCGAACAACGCTAGTAAATATATAAAATGCACGTACATTTCTTGTTTTTCGATCGGAAGCGGCGTTGAGACAATGTAACTACTACCATTGAGACTAGCAAGCGTATCATTGTCGAAGATGCAGTTGTCCATGCTTGCTGGAGGTAGGTGCGGTGTTTTCAGCCGCGTCGGCGAAAAGGCTGAACCATAGGCCATCCAAAGCGTCAACGCACAGGAGAGAATTGTACCAATAATCGCCCCCTGTTCGATAAAGTAAACGAGATATGCATTAATACACAGTGACAATAATAAAAAATAAATTTCTATATTTTTATAAGTCTTACATCATTCCCCAAATACAATTTTGTAGACAATTTTTGCACTATTATCTTCGGGAAATGCATCAATCTATATCTTCACTTCGCTGTTGGGATCTCCGTTTAACAATTCCGAGCTGTTATCAGTTAGACCACTCGCATGTCCAAGGGTACAACACATTGAATTCCGAAGCTGTCGCCCATCTAGGTACTGACTCGACTCGACATAACTTAACTTCGGTGATCATACGGTGTTTCAATGCGATGCAGTCGTAAGCCTAGTAGCGTTGTGAATTTGATCCGCTCTAGTTGCCTAGGATGTGCGTTGTGGTGCATTGAATATCAGCTCGGAACGAGAAATCGGGGAGCCGAGTTCAAATTCCACCTGAATTTATTGCTTTCACTTACGCGCAAATACCCTTGGGAAAGGTATTAATCCGTCTATTCCTTCCAGTTATGGGTTAAATAACAGGACAGATTGGGTTTTATAGCCTTGGTCGGCAACCAGTCTACCGCAGAAAGCAATGGCAATCTACTGCGGGATAATCTTCTGCCCAGTCAGTCATGTCTCTTTCGAGACATGTTCGCCCAAGCGTGTATCACGTATGGCACTTAACTGACTGACTAGTTGCCTAACAAACGTGGCTTAAGCTACTCTTATAAAAGCTGGCATTTTTTCGTTGTTTTTATTATGAGGAAGGAGGGCTCGTAAAACTTAATACTCACGTGACTTATTGACGGTAAGAGAGATAGAAGATGGCAGCGAGTCCCTTATTTGACGAGCTTGTTAGAATGGATAGCGTGACGGAGTGGGGGCAAATTAGTAAAGGGAGAAAACCAGCTAAGAATCTAAGCGGCTTCTACGGCCATATGAAGCCGGCTCCCAAGAGGTTTCTTCCTCGACCTCTTCGAACTCTATATTCCACACATGTCTACATAAGCTGGGCCTCTTACTCTTTAAGTTTTCATCTCTAGTGTACCTCAAGATTTGTACAGGGTGAACATCAATGTGCAATAAAAATAAAAGGAAATATTAATACAAAATACGGAAGGTGCTTACCAGTGGAAGATATGTAACTATTTCAGTCACAAGTCAGATGAGTCCCCTTTAAAGTGGGGAAAAGATTTGTCATTACTACTGAACAGGGCATACGTTTCACACTAGGTGCTTAACTAATGGCAAAAGCTATTCAAAATGACCATATAGAGTAGGTACCTTCAAAGATTCGCTAAAAAAGTGCATAGCTTGATTTAAAAAGCCCCATAATTGATAAAAAACGAAGTTTTATCGTCAAAATATTCTTGTAATTATTAAGAGAAAAGAAAAAGGAATTATTTATTAATTTTTTTTACTCCTTTCAAAACTTGGTTGAAAATATTGTTTTTCGTGCGTTAGTTAGTGGGCCAAAAATTCTTATGGAAAATTTAGCGTCTTTTTTGCAGTAAAAACACATTGTTTTTAAAATTCCTGAAAAAAATCAAATAATTGTCGGATTTTAATGAAACTTTTAGGATTTATTCACAAATGAATAACATTCTTTTAGAAACTATTTTTTTTAGAAAATCTTGGGAGAAATATATATATTTTTACATGTTACCCTCTTTACATGATTAATAAGATTTCAGTAACTAGAAAAGCATTTAATTGTTTTTATAAATAAGATATATTTAAAGGCACTTGTCTTGAGAAAAATATTTCAGATGAATAATTAATTTTTATAAGATTTGTTTCAATTTTCTTGATTAGAATAACTTAAGTTTTAAATGTTTTTACTCTTTTAAAATTTTAATTTGTTCCTTTTTAGAGGATATTATTAAATCAAAACTATATTTACTAATCATAAATTGAAAAGTTTACTACATATTAACATACGCCGATATTTTTAAATGAATTTTGAATTTTCTTACGTATATAATGGTGCCAATTTTCTATAGAGTCGACATTATCAGAAAATAAGAACGATAACTATAGTAAATTTACAGCTCAAACTATTTTAAATTCAATAAAACATTAGATTACGGAGAATATATTCCTACATTTTTAAGATTACTGAGTACTTAAAATGATATATCAAAGACCTTAATTCAATCTCCTTTGAACACCTAAAGTCTCTATAGAAAAAACATTAGATAGATATATACATATATCAACCTCTCATCAAGATGTCAAATCCGCAAACGTCTTAAATAAACAGCTTCTGTCTAGTTAAAAAAAATGCAATTATGCGATATTACAAACTGTAAGCAAATAATATTTGTTTCAAATCAGATTAACTATATTTTAACTCAACTATTATTCCTCAAATAAAATTTCAGAAAAGTATATTTTATTTTTGGAAGATTTGTTTTAAAAAAAGAAATGTATATTGCAATGACAGACGACTAATAAAAGAGCAGTTTTGTGGTCCAGTGGCTATCAACTCGGAACGAGAAATCGGAGAGCCGAGTTCGAATTCCAGTTGAATTCGTTGCAATCATATACGCACAAATACCCATTGGGAAAGGTATTAATCCGTCTCTTCCCTCCAGCTATGGGTCAAATAACAGGACGGATTGGGTTCTATAGCCTTGGTTGGCAACCAGTCTACCGCAGAAAGCAATGGCAACCTACTGTGGGATAATGTTCTGCCCAGTCAGTCATGTCTCTTTCGAGACATGATCGCCCAAACGTGTATCACGTATGACACTTAACTGACTGAATGAGATATTTAAGCAAAAAAATAGTATCTTCTTCCTCTTTCTTCTCGCGCTCCTTTCATGAAACCCCATGCGCATCAGTGGCAGTACTTTCTTGCTTGGGATGAAATGATCTAAACTTATTTATAAATGGAACTTTGTCTGTGTGTATGTGTCTGTGTGTGTGTGTCCGTTACTAATAGACTCCGAAACGGCTGAACCGATTTTCTTGAAAATTTACACAGTTGTACTATAAGCGTCTGCAAGTGTTCTTAGCTATGTTTGTGTCGATGTACCCCCTATAAATATCGAAAATCGATAATCGAAAAAAAAACGGTTTAGAGAAGGAGTGGTCCGATTTTAATCAAATTGGATACACTCATAGACCAAGACATAAGAAACGATATTCAGCAGTTTCAAAGTTGCAGTTCTTACAATAGTGCAGAAAATTTTATATCGATACCAGGAAATTAAAATTTGACTTACATCCATTCATTTTTCTTTCAGTCTACGGTTTCGCTTTAACTGGAAATAACTATTGCTTTTTAGTCTTTCGTGCCAACGTCCAAAAAGTCTGAGCTCCAGGACCATGCATTAGTTTTAAAGCTTTCATTACACCCGAGCAACGCCGGGCTATACTGCTAGTAATAAAATACAATAAAAATAATTAAATTATTTCCAGTCAATTTAAATTAGTTTTTAGAAAACAGCAAAGTATTTTGTTTATTTATTTTGAGTTAGAGTTTTGTTTAATGGCATATCAACCTATGTGGGTTATTTAATGCCAAAAAGGTGGGGTTTTAAGGTATTTTAATGTTCGGTTATAGTGAGAAGGTTGATTTAGTCAGATTTTAAGTTAATTTTTTTTTTTTATTCTTTTTTTTATTTTAGAAAACTGAGAATGTCTTCTAGTTTTGTATTCAAAAATGTTTTGCTGAGAATTGTTTTCTCCCTTCAAAACCGTGTTATGGTCAGAATGTTTTCTTCAAAAATGTATTGTTGGCTAAATTTTTTCCTTCAAATATGTATATTTTTCTATAAAAGTCTATTTTTATGCATATATTTCTATAAAAGTCTATTTTTATACTTTCATAGTGTTTTGATCCCATTTTAAGGGCTAACTATTTGCCCATAGCTAGGACCCTAACAGGTGCTAAAACTCCGGGTCAGAGTGGATCTGAGGTGGTTCCATGCTTCTCACAACCTCTCAATCAGAGGCCTTGCTGCTGGATGCAGTTCACCGTCATGCCCAGGACTTGTTTATTTAAAATATTAACATTAATCTATTAGCTTGAAATTAAAACTATGATAAAAGCTTTAAGACAGATTTTTTTTACAATAATTGTAAACTTTTTTGTATTTTTATTTTTTGTGTTTACCCGTCCCCAAGGGCTCTGTCCTAGGTCCGACGCTCTTTTTGGTCTTCATCACCGATCTCCCTGATGTGATCGAATTCCAAGTAGGCATTTACGCTGACGACACCACTATTTACTCCCTCCTCAGTAAGAAATTTGCCAAGACTAACAAAGATAAAGATAACCTTACTGCTAATCTTGAGGGGGACATCTACTCTGTGGTGGACTGCGGTAAAAAAATGGCTCGTAAATTTTAATGCTTCCAAAACAAAGCTTCTCTCCGTTAACTACCACTACTCCATCAGCATGGATGAAGCTAGTCTCCTGGAAAGCAATACACTGCGCCTCCTCCGCTTCACTGTCTCAGCCGACCTCAAGCGGAAAGACTACATTGAATCAATAGCTAAATATACTGCTAGAAAGATTAGGTCTCTATGTTAAACCAGGAAGTTTTTCTCGCTTGCATCCATCTTACACATACAAATCATTCATCCGGCCATGCATTGAATACTGTTGTAATATCTGGTCGGGCGCCTCTGCTGTTCATCTCGGTGTTCTAGACAAGATCCAGAGGAGAACTGCAATGTAATCGTTCCCAAGCTGGCAGCTCGACATTCTCACTGACTGAATGTGGCTTCCCTCTGTCTCTTTTACAAATATTTTCACGGCTTCTGGCCCGACAAGCTTTTCTCTCTGGTACCCCCGCTATACGAGCAACCAGACTGGCAACAAGGACCTACCTTTTACAGTCAAAACAACTCAATGTAGCCGACGCTTCTACTCTGGTAGCTTTTTTTCTTGCACTTCCCGTCTGTGAAACTCCCTTCTGGATACTTGCTTCTCTGACAGTTACAATCTCCAAGAGTTAAATGCAACGTCAATTGCCATTTGTTATCCCCTTGACCCCCTTCTTTCTCTTATCCTTTCCCCAACAACTCCTGTATCTTGTTATTCTCTCTTTTCACTCTACTCTCACGCAACTTTCTTCACATTAGTATTCTCATCCTTTTCTTAGCCATTATCTGACAACCACTGCAATCGTTCTCATCTTATGTAACATTTCACTCTATCCCCTTTGCACCAGTGACAGTTTTGCCTTGCTTGGGGTCAAACGATTATATATATATATATATATATATATATATATATATATATATATATATGCATGTATACGTACCTTTTCCTTTCCCCACGGACAAAGTGTTGCGTATAAATGTAAACCAGTCAGCGGAGCTGAGAAAGTTGTTATTAACACGCTAGCGATCTGGAAAAGAAAGAGAGAGAGAGAGAAAAATTCAAAAAATAAATTGACATCCCAATTGTTATTATTATTTTATCGTGTCACTTCAAAATCTTAACGAGAGTGCACCTGTTTTAAACCTTATCGTTCTTCTTCTTCTTCTATGTGCCCTGTCCCTTCAGGACGTAGGCGATCATGGATCTCCACGTCTCCCTATCCCTTGTGGCTCTTAGTATGTTTGCTCCTGTTGCTCCTGGCAACCCCCGTTCCGTCATCCACCTGATCAAACCCTGCAAATATGTTATCCGCTGCCTTCCTCTGTCTCTCCTTCCTTCTATCTGTCCAGTCAGTATCAGGTTCTCCAGGCTCTCCTTCCTCATTGCATGTCCCAGGAACTTCAGTTGTCTCTTCCTGATGCTCAGCATCAATTTCCTTTTTGTTGCCATTCTTTCTAACACTTCGTCGTTGCTTGTATGCTCAGTCCACGATATCCGTAGCATCCTTCTGTAGAACCACATTTCGGCCGCTTCTAGTTTTGTCCTCATTTTCGATGATATTCTCCAGCATTCACAGCCGTATTGAAGAACTGACATCACGTAGCAGTCTAGCACTCTTTTCTTCGTTTCTATTGAGATCTTCCTGTGTGTTAGTATTTTGCTCATCTTCTGGAACGCGTCCTTTGCCATGCCAATTCGCCTTCGGATCTCCGTGTCGCACTTTCCATCTCCTGTTAGAACACTTCCTAGGTACTTAAATTCTTGGACTTGTTTGATTCTGTTATTTTCCACCTGTATTTGGCATTTTGGGTTGTATCTTTTGCTGATGACCATGCACTCAGTTTTCTTAAAGTTTATTTGTAGTCCCTTCTTGTCACTCTCCACTGCTACTTTCTGTATGAGATCTTGCAGTTTCCTTTCCGTGTCCGCAATCAGTACTGTATCGTCCGCGTATCTTATGTTGTTCAGGTTGTGGCCTCCAATAACAAATCCTGGTGTGTCATCTAGGGTCCTCAAAATATTCTCGCTGTATAGTTTGAACAAATCCGGTGAAAAGACACATCCTTGTCTTACGCCTTAATGTTCCTAAATGTCTAAGCAACCATCACACACACGCACGCACGCACAGAGAGAAAGAGAGAGATAGAGAGTATATTAATCCTTAAACTTTTAAAAGTCCAAGCTCTTTTAGTTCTTAAGGATTTAAATGGATCTAAATCAACGGCCTCAATCTTAACAATATAAGATATAAACATGACACAGTGTTGATAAAAAACACGTAAAGGAATCTACAAATTTTCCCACAGCAGTTAGAGAAGGAAAGCGAGAAAAAGGAGTAAGTAGAATCTACAAGAAGACAGAAAACATGGTTATCAGCAAAAGATGCATTCAAAAAGCTACACAATCTTCAAAAATGTCGAAGAGACTTGAAGTAACAGAAATGGGGTTCTACAGAAAGATGCTGAGGATGCCATGGGCCGAACTTTTTAAAGGAGGGAAACTTATAATTTGCATTAGGAAGAGAGAAGTGTAATTCTTATGGTACGTAATGACGAAGGAGTGCTTGGAGAATCTGATACTCACGGGATACTTTGAGGAAAAGACAGTAAAGTAGCTTTTAACATACTTGATGGGCTTGAGTAAATGGATGGTAGAACAAGACTTGGGAGAAATAATGGCAAGGCAAAACGTTTTAAGAGTTACAAAGGAAAGGAAGATGTAGAGGGCCGCGATCGCCTACCCCTTGAAGGAACACGGCACATAAAAGAAGTTATGCTAGATGAAACAAAAACACACACATGATTCTTTTAAGCGAGCAACAGTGGAAAAAAAATAAAAATGAAAAAAATGACAAATTCAAAAATATTTATTTTACTCGTGGCTATATTCTAAACTTATTTATAAATGGAACTTGTCTGTGTGCTTGTGTGTGTGTGTGTGTGTGTGTGTGTGTGTGTGTGTGTCCGTTACGGCTGAACTGATTTTCTTGAAACTTTACACAGTTGTACTAAAAGCGTCTGCAAATGTTCTTAGCTAGGTTTTATGTCGAGATACCCTGATATAAAAATCGATAATCGAAAAATTCGTGTTATAGAAGGAGTGGTCCGATTTTAATCAAATTTCATACACTCATAGACAAAGACATAAGAAACGATATTCAGAAGTTTCAAGGTTGCAGAAAATCGATATATATATATATATATATATAAGTCAAGATGTTTGAGTGTGTGCTTGTTTATCTCCCTGTATGTCTGTATTTTTCAGCCCTTTTAATTTAGTTTTTGCTTCGGGATTGGCTTTAAGTAGGTATAATTGTAGTTCTTAGTCTCAGCTATGATACCATTTACTCAGAGGACTTATTTGGCCTTCAAAATTCAGTTTTCGACGAAAAAAAATTATTTGATATCGATACCAGGAAATCAAAATTTGATTTACATGCATTCATTTTTCATTCAGTCTCCTGTTTCGCTTTAACTGGAAACAACTACTGCTTTTTAGTCTTTCGTGCCAATGTCCAAAGAGTCTGAGCTCCAGGACCATAGTTTAGTTTGAAAGCTTTCATTACACCTGAGCAACGCCGGGCTATACTGCTAGTAGATTATAGGCGCGAGTAAAATAAATATTTTTGGAATTGTATTTTTTTTTGTACACCTATTTAAATTTCATTTTTTCAAAACCTATTTAAGGTTCTTCTCGAATATTTTCTTTCCCATTGCTTTTTTCCCAAAACTGTTTGTTTATCATCACCCCCTCCGTTTGCCCTAACCTTTTTTCCGCGTTTTTGGTTCCGAAAAGAAATTAATTTTAAATCTAACCTCTTATTGTATTCCACACATCCCCCTCTTCATGTGTCGTGTCCCGACAGGATGTAGGCGATCATGGCCTTCCACAATTCCCAGTCATTTGCATCTCTTTTTTTTTAATCGTTTTACCCCAAGCAAGGCATTCCACTGCCACTATTGCGCTTGGGGCTACATAGGGGAAGGTAAATAGAAAGAGTGGTTAGATATAGGAAATGTCAGAAGGTGGGGTGATAGATAGTTTGAAGGATGGGAAGAGTGTTTGAAAGAATGGGAGCGAGTTATTGTGTTAGGAGGTGTCTATTGACCTTATATTTAAACTCCTGGAGATTGTAACCGTCGGGGAAGCAGTCATGTGGAAGGGAATTCCACAGTCGGGAAGTACGAGAAAAGAAACTGTTGGAGTAGAAGTTGCGGTTGCATTTTATCGGTTTCATTGTAAAAGGGTGGGATCTAGTTGCTAATCTAGTATCTCGTGCAAATTCGAACCTAGGGTCACCAATGATCTAAGTTCATCAGAGCAGAAGCCATGTGAGCAAATAAATTTTGTCTTTTCGCTATTTCTAAACCCTATTCTTCCATCCATTTTCTTAAGATCGTCAACTATGTCCCTGTCATTCTTGCCCTCAATCCGTCTTGTGGGTCACAGATTTTCACTAATTACGAGACCCAGAAATTTCAATTGCTTTTTTTCTGGTGTTAAATATGAATTTCTTTTTTGTGTCCATTTTCTCTAAAACCTCGTCATTGCTAACGTGTTCGGTTCATAGTATTCCTAGCATCTTTCTGTAGAACCACATTTCTGTTGCTTCAATATTGTCCAGTACTCACTGCCATGTAGGAGAAACGATATAATCTAAAAAGTTAACATTTTTTATTTGTTTCTAACAAAGTTTTTCTGTCTCTTAATACCCTGCTTATCTTTTGGAAGACAAATTTGGCTATTCCATTGTATCTTCGGATTTCAGTGCCTCATTTTCCGTCCGCTGTGAGAACACATCCCAGATATATATTTTTAATAATGACGGCAAAATATTTATATCGATATGCCGTCAAAAATGTCGGCAACATATATATTGATGTACCTACTATTCAGTATCTTACATTAAGACATGGGAAAAATAAAAGCAAAACAAAACAAAAATAATAATCCAAACACCTGAGCGTAACAAGAGAGAAATATATATTACACGCAAACAAATACACAACAGTTTTTATTATAATACAGAGGATATATATATATATCGAAATGAAAAAAGAAGGAACCTAAAAATATTTACAACTTTCAAAACATTAATTTAAAACAGTGCTCAATATAGAAATAGAGCAATGGATATTTATTATAAATTATACTTTAGCACATGTCCAAACTACAATCTACTACAAAAGTGTACATTTTGTTTCGATATTGAAAGATCAATGTCTCATCGTACATTGTAGTTTGGATATGTTCTAAAGTATAATATATATATATATATATATATATATATATATATATATATATATATATATATATTAATACAGGTTTCATTGAATAATATAGACAAGTTCTGTCTATTTATTTTGTGTGAGATCCGTTCGTATGATCTGATTAGCTTGATAGTGTTGTCATGGAAAGACGACAAGAAATCGCAATAATTGTTGATTTTTTTTATCAGGTCTGAGCTTTCGGCTTATATATATATATATATTCTTCACTACTCGGCGATATAATTATTGCGAAAAATAAAATAATCAGGCACTGTTAAAGAGCAAACACCTGCCATAGCTTTCATAACTGGTAGTAAAGGTTCATAGCTGGTAGTAAAGAGAATGAACTGAGACGACGCTGTCTCGCTATTGTTTCTTTCTCCATGAACATAACAGGAATGATATATATATACATATATATTAGTCATCCACATACAAGCCTGTTTTGCTGTATCACATCTCATCAGTGTAGCTATACACATCCAATTTGCTTCTGGCCGGGATCGAAACTCGACCGATTTCGTGTCAGTCGGAATGGCTACCCATTAATCCATAAGGGCATGAAATCAGAGAAAGGAAATTTTAACGTGTTGCATATAAGCTGTGTATGCACACGCCAGTCACCGAAAGCACTCTATGACTTTCTGTATTGCTTATGTATATTTAAGTCTTAAATATATGTCTTAAGTACATCAACTAAATATATCAACACTTTGGTTATTTCCGAAAAACCCGAAACCGGCATGATTCGAGTTTCATAACATCATCAGGCAGACGGTTGATTGGACATAGTGCATGAAACTAGAATTTCAACCAGAATGTTGATATATTTAGCTGTGCCACATTGCGTGTTATAGAGCGTTTTTATTTTTTTGGCGTGTAATTAGTAGTTTTTTGCTACTTGTTCCCTACATGAAATATATATATATATATATATTCGTTTCTTTGTTAATCCTTTTCGCCTTTCGAGGCAAGGATCCGGGGCCCTAATCAAGTAGTTAATCCTCTCACCTCTCACGACCTACTCTCTGACAAAAATTATGTCTTCCGTTTTCCAGGTCTACCTGTGATGTGCTAACTTTTCTCGCATTTTCCGCCTGTGGAATTTCTTACCGTTTATGTTTCCCCGATAGATACAATCTTCAATGACTTAACTGTAACGTCTGTTGCTATTTTCCGTTTTCTTAACCCTCTAGGGCCATTCGTATCATATTTGATACAGTATTTCCCTATAAGGAAACATTTGGTATTTCCCTATGAGGAAACATTTGGTATTCATTGACTGAGCAGTCAGTACTGCTTTCATTTGAAATTTATAAAATATTTCTCTTAAAAAGTTTTTCAGGAAAATATTTCTTTCAAGGCTTGTTTTCATACTGTATCAAATATGATACGAATGGCCCTAGAGGGTTAATCTCAGTCTGTTTATCTATCTATCTATCAACCCTCTAGGGCCATTCGTATCATATTTCATACAGTATTTCCCTATAAGGAAACATTTGGTATTTCCCTATAAGGAAACATTTGGTATTCATTGACTGAGCAGTCAGTACTGCTTTCATTTGAAATTTATAAAATATTTCTCTTAAAAAATGTTTCAGGAAAATATTTCTTTCAAGGCTTGTTTTCATACTGTATCAAATATGATACGAATGGCCCTAGAGGGTTAAGTTCTATTCATCTTTTTTCCTTTCTTCAAAACCCTCACTCTTTTCTCTCACTGTAACCTCCTGTGTATTAGTAGAGGTCCTTAAGTTTCATCCTCCACTTTAGTGTCTATCCATTCTTTAAACTAACCCTGTATTGAACTTTTTGTGTTATATCGCAGCACATCACAGATCTGGATATGGCGAACCGTTTAAAATCTCCTGCCAGAGATAAATACTTTAGTGCGAACCCGTCGTAAAGATAATTGTATATTTGACGTTTCTAATTTTATATAAAACTAAACTGAAATTAACCAACACCTGTGCACCTCCAAGATTCATTTCACTAATTAACTTATTGTCGTCTGTCAATGCAGTTGTTTACTCATTCTGATTTTAAGTCACTTTAAAAAACTTTAATTATACAGGGTCCGATGGGAAAATGATCGCCATTTTATATTATATAACACTTACATTATACTAAAATAGTTTTCAAAAATTCATTGTATATTTTTCAGTTTATTTAACATTGTCCAATGAAAATATTGCCCAATTCTATCGTGGCGATTTTTATATTCATTTAGAGCAAGCACAGAACAGCCTGAGATTAGATGGTCTATTGTTTCTTGGTGTTTATCACAAAACCTGCATTTTGGATCCATATTATTATGCATAATATTTGCCTGAAAGTTTCTAGTGAAAAGACTTTGGTCTTGTGCTGCAAGAATAAAGCCTTCAGTTTCAGACTTTAATCCAGATGCACGTAACCATCGATGAGTATTAACTTTGTCAACATTGAATTTATTGGCACGTTCTGGATATTGGCCATGCAGAGGTTTGTCTTGCCAGCGCTGTTTCATCTGTTCAAGAGCTTTATTTTTGCCTTTCATTTTCATATTTTTTGCCGCAATAGTTGGTTCTTAGCTTCTGTTTTGCTTTTCTACACAATCTAATAACTGTAAATCTTGTTTGTATTTACTACCTTCTTTTATTATTGAATATTTTTTCTTTCTTTCTTCATGTTGCCTTACTAATTGTATCATCCAATCCTCTGTTGTTTTTATGTATGTTAGTAAGCCAATAGTTGTTGTCTTGTATGACAATTCCAGCTGAATAAGACCTCTTCCACCTTCTTTACGAGGAATGTATAGACGGTCTACATCAGCCTTTGGATGATGCATCTTATGCTTAGAAAGAAGCTTTCTTGTTTTAGAATCCATTCGCCTGATGTCGTTTAGAGTCCAGTTTAAGATGTTGAAGCTATATTGGACAACTGGGATTGCAAGGCTATTAATGGCCATAACTCTGTCCTGAGAATTCAATTCACTTTTTAATATCATTCGTAGCCTTCTATAGTACTCTTTACGCACTATTTCTTTCATTTTTTTATGGTAAATGTTTTCACTCTCATTTACACCTAGGTATTTATAAGCTTCTTCTGGTTTCAATTCTTTTATTGTTACAGCAGGGTCTAAACTAATTGAGGATGTTTCTTGTATTGATCCACGTAAAACTGTAGCTTTAGCACATTTATTCAAATTGAATTTCATTCCAATGTCTTTGCTGAAGCATTTTACAGTTTGCAGAAGACCTTCCAGCTCATTATCATTCTTAGCATATAACTTTAAGTCATCCATGTAAAATAGATGGCTTATTTTCTTTTGGCCTATTTTATAACCACATTCTGTCTTATTAAGTTGACTGGTTAGTGCTATTAGTGATATGCAGAATAGTAATGGAGACAAAGAATCACCTTGAAATATACCTCTTTTGATGTTTATTTCATCAGACTTATAGGTTCCATTTATATGATTGAGGTAAAGGGTTGTTTTCCATATAGACATGCACTGTTTGATGAAATTGATGATGACGGGTGATATCTTGTATATATTTAAAGTCTTTAAAATCCAGGAATGTGGCACACTATCGAATGCTTTACGATAATCTATCCAGGCAGTACTAAGATTTTTCTTTGTACTGTAGCAGTTTTCCAGGATCATTTTGTTAATAAGCAATTGGTCTTTACATCCATAACAGCCACGTATGCACCCTTTTTGTTCAAGCAGTATCATGTCATTTCTTTCTAAGAATAAATATGTCTGTTTTGTTAAAATAGATGTTAATAGTTTATATGTTGTCGGAAGACATGAAATTGGTCTGTAGTTTTTCGGGTTGTTTGTGTCATCATTCTTGGGTAGAAGAAATGTAATTCCTTTGGTCATCCATGCAGGAATTTTAGTGGGATCGTCAACCATTTCTTGAAGTTCTTTGGCTAGTTTTTTATGTGCTGTATTTAAATAATATAGCCAAAAGTTAGGAACTTTATCTATACCTGGGAATTTCCAATTGAGGGCTTTTTTTAGTGCAAATTTAACATCCTCTTCTGTAATTCCAGCCCATGTCTGTTCTGGTTTATTTTTCATTCGTTCTATCTCTTGTGCAATCCAATGTACTTCCTTGCTATGTTCTTTAGGGCAAGCCCATATCTTTTCCCAGAACTGTGTAACTTCTACCATTCTGGGGGGTGGGGACTGTCACTTCAATACTTTTTTAACCTATTTCCATGTAAAATCTCTTTGTATCGGTTTGAAAAATCTTGTTTAGTCTGTAAAATCTTGATCTGTTCTCATAGCGTCTTATTCTTTGAGCCTTCAGTTGTATTTTCTGCTTTATTATTATTATTATTATTATTATTATTATTATTATTATTATTATTTTCTTTTGTTTTTCCTTTAGCATAATCCCTTATCCATGACTTAGAATGAGGCGAGGTAACAAATATAACTGGTACTTAACAAGTACAATGTTTATATTTTCTTTAGATTGGTAAAATTATTCTGAGTGTATGAGCACTTCCACTTAGTTTTCTTAAATTCTTGTAAAGAGGTTCTGCCAGGGATTTTGTTAATGTTCTCCGCCTAAGCTTTCTTTGCTCGAACCCAGGGCTCCAATTACTATGGATATAACAGTAGCTTTGAGGTGCCACACTTTTCAATTTCATCCTTATATTTATTCATGTTCTTGATCGTATGGTGTTTTTCTCTGAAAGGAAATGTCATATCTATGAGAAGGTATTACTGTGTCATTACTGTTTCTCTTCCGCATTCAGACATTCGTAAAATTCTTATAGACAATACTAAAATTATCGATCAACACACAGACATTAGACGCCTAAAATCTTTAGAGGCACTACATATCAGAAGTAATAAACCTCTTATCAATCACATAGCTTACCAACTTTCTGGACGAATACTGAGTTGTGTTTAGAGGGTTTATTTGAAATATAATTAAGGTAAATAATTCTTTGTCTCTGCATAATTAGATAATTCATATAATTACTTCCCTCGAAGTTTAATTTCCCTAACGTATTTTTACGGCATTTAAAATCTTTAACAACCCAAGTGTTCCATATTAATTCACGCCTCCACGTGATCACATATCTTCACGCGTGCATGTTGTTTACTTTATTACTTCCCTTGAATTCTTAAAACATTTTTCTAACATTTATTTAGTTTCTTCAAAATGTCGTAACACTTTTACTGCTACAATGCAATTTTTGATGTATAAATTGTAATTTTGACCCTGAGGATGAACGATGACGTTCGAAAGTACTCGGATAACATTTGGACAATGTTTACATAAATGTAATTCGGAAATAAAAAAGCCTCATTGGAAAATATGAGAAAACACAAAAGAAAATCTGCAAGACTAAGTTGTCTCTATCGTTCAACACAACGTGTTTAAAAGAAAAGATGCTGCCAAAATATACGTACTTTGGGGAGAAGAGTAAATAATATTTTAAAATACAGGCATACATATACAGGGTGCGATGGGTAAATTGTCGCCATTCTATATTTTAATTTTGCGCATGCGCGTTGTTTTTTTGTTTTTTTTAAATCTTGTCGACTGCACATTATAGTAGCGCCAGTTAGGCACCGTATGCGAGAAAAAGTTCACGAAGACGCAATTCACTCCGCCAGAAATTTGGGAACGGCATTCGAGCCGGAAGCTCTAATACGAAAATGGTGTAATGAATATGTAATGAATATGCATACACCTTGGTTACCCCCCCCCCAATGATTGTCTGGTGTCAGCCATAAATGCAGAACAAGGCGAGAACGTACAGCGGTCTACAGGTTTCGACCATAGGTCTACGTCCATAAGTCTACTGCTGGAGATCTACCAGTAATGGTCTACGTCTATTGACTACGCCTTGGTCTCAGAATACTGTATACAAGGAGTACTGTCCATTAAGTCTACGTAATAGATTGTCCTACCCGGTTACATTTGCCTAAACCGCTAAACTACCTCGAATGATGTAGATATCCCTTTCCGGAACATATAAGAACATTTCACAGTGTTTCAGTGAGAAGGACAGTACAGATGATTCGGAAAGCGTTAGACGAGTCTAATAGTGATTACGAATATGTTTACAGTGATCACTAATGATGACAACGTTATGCCACGGTTCATCTTCCCAGAGGACCTCAGACTCAACAGGAAGGCCTACGTCTAGTGCCTTGAAAGGAAGTACTGACCTAGGTCAAGAGGGTGGCTGCTATGTCTGGAAACAGGACTTTGTACTATGCTACACATGCAGGAATAACTAGTCATGCCTATCAGACAGTTTCTGCGACCACATCAACCCTTACATCTAGCCACCTAACTCCCCAGACTGAAACTCCTTTTATTATTATATGTGGGGTGCAGTTGAGGGAGAGACCAACAAAACTTCTTGTAACATCAAAGATGAACTGAAGGTAAGGATTATGGCAGCAATGGCCAACGAAAACAACGAAACCGTCCAGAAGATTTGCCCGAGATTCTGAAGTCGTTTGGAGCCTGTGCTTAAAGTCAATGGTAATTTTATTGAATAAATATACTCTTTGTTATTTCAAGATAATTTTGCACAGATTATTTTTTTTAATTATATCGCCCCAAGCAAGGCGGTAATGCCACTGATGTGCAGAGGGCTACATAAGAGTAAAACGATTAGAGGAGAGTGAAGAGAAGGACAAATCAGTTAGAAAGGAGCAAGAGAAGGACGGGAATACAGGTGTGATGACAGTTGCAAAAGTGGAGAGAAAGGAAAGGATATGCAGGGTGGTGTGGAAAGGACGAGAGTCAAGTGGTTAAGAGATGAGTATTGAGTTTTGGTTAATATATCTGTTAAAATGGGATGTCAATGTTATTTCCATTTTTACGTAATCTATACGATAATTAATTCATCGCACCTGTATATACGATATATTCTCATCTATCTATCTATCTATCTATCTATCTATCTATCTATCTATCTATCTATCTGACTACCCCCCCTCTCTCTCTCTCTATATATATATATATATATATTCGACGGGGTATCTTGATTCATATATGTTTCATTTAATAATATAGACACCCAGTGTCTACTTTTTTATGCTGATCCTTTCCAGTTGACTGATCAGTTTCTTGATGTAAAAAGGAAAGTCACCAAGGAACTCCCCCTATTTTTTCTTAACCCAAGTACTTTCGATCTTTTCTGATATAATCTTTAGGATACCACGTCTATTGAACAGGTGTAGAGGCTCATCCCTTGTTCCCTGTTTAGGATGTGGTTTACGGCTTTCTCTTTTCCAATCTTTTCACTTTTCCTTATTTTTTTTTTCAATTGGAGTAGATAGACTAAACTATCGCCCGGTTCACACTCCACCCATGTCTATTGAACAGGTTAAGAGGGTCATCCCTTGTTCCCTGTTTAGGATGTGGTTTCCGGCTTTCTCTTTTCCAATCTTTTCACTTTTCTTTTTTTTTTTCAATTGGAGTAGATCGACTAAACTATCGCCTGGTTCACACTCCACCCACGTCGATTGAACAGGTGTAGAGGCTCATCCCTTGTTCCCTGTTTAGGATGTGGTTTCCGGCTTTCTCTTTTCCAATCTTTTCACTCTTACGTAGACCCCTGCACATCAGTGGCGTTACCGCCTTGCTCGGGGTTATAAGATTAAAAAAAAATGGGTTCCGATTAAGAGGTATTGAGCATGGTTTTATGAGAAGGAGATTGCACATCTGATCATTTTTTCTTCATCCTTTTCATTATGTTAAGATTTTGGAAGAAATCTTTCGCTGTCTTAATGCGTCTTTGGATTTCTGTGTCACAATTCGCGCTGTCTTTTCTAACGCTTAATCAGTCATTTAAGTGCCATACGTGAGACACGCTTGGGCGATCATGTCTTGAAAGTGCCATGACTGACTGGGCAGAAAATTTTCCCGCAGTAGGTTGCCATTACTTTCTGCGGTTACCGTTTGCCAGCCAATGCTATAGAACCTAATATGTCCGGCTATTTAACCCATAATTCGATGGAAGTGACGGATTAATACCTTTCCGAAGGGTATTTGTGCGTAAGTAAATGCAAGGAATTCAAATGAAATTTGAACTCGGCTCCCCGATTTCTCGTTCCGAGTTGATATCCACTGCACCACAACGCACATCCAAACACCATAACGCTTAGTATATAATCAAATTTCTGATTTTACGAATATTCTTGAAATGAAAAAGAATGAAAACAAAGCAAGCATACAAATTAAAAATTTGATGCGCATATAAATACAGACGCCATGAGATGCTTGGCAATGACCGTCCTGATTTAATCAGTTCTCAAATTGGTATCTGTGCAGATTATGCATATCATCTGCGCCCGTTTCAATATGAAATCTGCCTGGGCTGACAAAGTATATCTTGCTTTTGCTTTTGGAAAGAACCTGCAATCTGGAATGGACTGGGGGTAAGAAATGGCTTCTAAACTTTAATGTTTCCAAAATTAAATTGCTCTTCTTTAACCACCATAGAGAAGATCAAATTTTAGCCAATCCCATTCAGTTTCTTAAATTTTGATCTCTGTTGCTTTTACATATTCCACATTGTGAAAGCAGAAGATTTAACAAAGTTGAAATGTTGTCGTACAACGCAAATTTACAATAGTGGATTCAGAAATCAGAGCCCTTTCTATAAGTAAATTACTATCTTTTAATTAACACTGCAATTTTTCAAAAATCGTCAGACTCAATACGATGAATAAATGTGACATCAAATAACACATTCATATATATATATATATATATATATATATATATATATATATAAGATGATGATATATGTCTTTCATATGTCTTTTGATTATATATATCATGAACGATTTTAGGGGAAAGAAAATTTTCATGTGAGGTATCTCGTTCTTTAGGTTGTCAAACTAAATTTATGTTTACGTTGATGCAAATACATGGGATCGAACCAGAGACGCTGAGAATCTTATATTTAAAGTTTATTTTTTTTATTGGCCTATATTTTCACCATTTTTGTGATTAAATATCCTACATTCCGATAACAAAAGATCTGCAAAGTATGATGAAATGCAAGAATATGGACGAAAGCTTACTCTGGATGATTAAGCGATTAAAACACTTTTTAAAATTTTTGTTTTAGTGAATTGTGTTCTCTTTTAAGTAAAGTAGTTTTTTAAAATCAAAATTGTGGTCAGTCTCATTCAGTCAGTTAAGGGCCATACGTGAAATACACATGGGCGATCATGTTTCGAAAGAGACATGATTGACTGGGCAGAAGATTATCCCGCAGTAGGTTGCCATTG
The DNA here is from genome assembly GCA_037127315.1 of Ascarosepion bandense. Taxonomy (NCBI): domain Eukaryota; kingdom Metazoa; phylum Mollusca; class Cephalopoda; order Sepiida; family Sepiidae; genus Ascarosepion; species Ascarosepion bandense. Next base: position 261,935 of record JBBBDQ010001558.1, on the reverse strand, counting down.
CTTTCTGTGGTAGACTGGTTGCCAGCCAAGTCTACAGAACCCAATCTATCCAGCTATTTAACCCATAACTGGAGGGAAGAGAAGGATTAATACCTTTCCCAAGAGTATTTGCGCGTAAGTGAATGTAATGAATTCAGCTAGAATTCGAACTCGGCTCCCCGATTTCTCGTTCCGAGCGGATATCCACTGCGCTACAACGCACGTTGTGCAACTAATGCGTTTGATGTGTTGTTTTTTAAAAGATCCTTTTTATGTTCATATAATATTTTATTAAAATTTAACAAGAGAAAGTGTATGGTTGTTAGCGAAACGATGAGCCCAAAAGGCAAATGACAAATTGGATAGACCAAAATCAAACAATAACAAAAGATTTAGTATCAGGTTATTATTTTAACAAAGTCAGAAAGTGCAACACATTTTGATAGCCAAAGATGCATTCCAAAATCTAAGAAGAGTATTAAGAAAAAAAATGAAAAAATCGTTAGAAAAAAAAAAGATTACTGAGCTGTTATGTAATATCTGTTCATCTGTCGGACAGTGAATGCTGGATGATTTTCTCAATGATGAAGGAGAGGCTTGAAACAACAGAAATGTGGGTCTACAGAAGGATACTGAGGATACCATAGACCGAACAAGAGAGCAACGACAAAATTTAAAAAAAAAACAGAAACAAAATGGAAATTTATACTTAACACCAGGAAGTGGCAGTTGAAGTTTCTCGGCTATGTAATGATAAAAATGGCTTAGACAATCTGATACTCACAGGACAAATTGAGGAAAAGAGGAAATAATTGCCAAATGTTGATATTCACATGACAGATTGAGGGAAAGATAAAATCAGTGTAAAAAGTTGATACTCACATGCTCGATTGGGTACGAAAGAAAATCAGTGTGAAACAAACTTGCTTAACATGAATAAATAGATGATAGAACAGAGTTTGGCAGAAATAAAAAAGAAAAAAATCCTTATTAAGTGTTATATATATTTCATTTTTAAACGAGTTATTTCGCTACCTTGGTTTCTACCATGAGTGGTGTCTTCAGGCGATTTTTAATAACTATTATTATTTATTTTTAATCGTTTCACCCCGAGCAAGGCGGAAATGCCACTGATGTGCAAGGGGCTACATAAGTGTAAAAAGATTAATTAGAACAGAGTGAAGAGGAAGACGAACCAGTTAGAAATGAGCAATAGAAAGCTGAGAATGCAGGTGTGATGACAGATACATAGGTGGAGAGAAATGAAAGGATATATGGGGTGGGGAAAGAACGAGAGTCAAGTGGTTAATAGATGAGTATTGACATTGCATTTAAATTCCTGGAGGTTGTAGCCGTTAGGAAAGCAAGAATATGGGAGCGAGTTCCACAAGCAGGATGTGCGAGAGAAGAAGCTGCAGGAGTAGAATTGTCGTCTGCATTTGGCTAACCTAACTGTGAATGGGTTGGACCCAGTTGCCAATCTGGTTGTACGAGTAAACACCTGTTGCAGAGGCACCAGTGATTTAAGTTCTTTGGAGCAGAAGCCATGAAAGTATTTATAGAACAGACAAAGGGAGGCTACATCTCGTCGGTGGGGAAGTGGCTGTAGTCGAGCCGCCAAGTCGGTACATATCACATTACTGATTTTCCTTTGGAGCCTGTCGAGAACACTGAGATGAACAGCAGGGGCGCGTGACCATATATGGCAGCAGTATTCCATGCACGGACGAATGGTTGATTTGTATATATGCAGGATGGATTCAGGCGGAAAAAACATCCTGGCCCGACACAGTGACCGCACCTTCTTCGCAGTGGATTTAGCTATGGACTCAATGTAGTGGTTCCATTTGAGATCAGAAGAGAGGGTAAGGCCAAGGAGGCGCAGTGTATTGCTCTCAGGGAGACTCGTTTGGTCCATGCTTATGGGAGGCAGGAGAGGTTGCCTGTGATGATTGACAGACAACAGCTTGGTCTTAGACGCATTGAAATTGACAAGCCACTTCTTGCCCCAATTCACCACAGAGTGTAGATCCCCTTCAAGGTCAGAAGCGAGATTATGTTTGTCCGCCACGACGGGTTTTTTTACTGATGCGGGAGTAAATTGTGGTGTCATCTGCGTAGATGCCTACTTGGCACTTGATCTCATCTGGGAGGTCGTTGATGAAAATAAGGAAGAGCGTCGGGCCCAGGATAGAGCCCTGTGGGACACCATCATTTGTGCTGTAGGATGAAGAGGCATGCCCATGCAAGACGACCATCATTTTGCGGTTATTTAAAAAAGATTGGATTAGATCAAGCAAGCGTCCGGTAATACCGTAACCCCGTAGCTTGCATAGAAGGCCAGAGTGCCAAACCCTGTCAAAAGCATTAAAGATGTCCAGGGCAACAGCACGAGCCTCGCCTGGCTCACCAAGGGTCTGGAGCATGTACTCCGTAACGGTTGTTAGCATGTCGGCCGTGGACCTGGCAAAGCGGAAGCCATATTGCCTGTCAGAGAAGAGTTTGTGGGCAGTAAGATGTTGAACTATTTCAGCATTAATTATGGCCTCGAACACTTTCCCGAATATTGGTAGTAGACTGATAGGACGATAGTTGGATGGGTCCGAAGGTTCACCACCGTTCTTAAATACAGGAACGACTGAAGAGAACTTCCAGCATGCAGGGAAACAGGAAGTAGAAAGGCAGTAGTTATACAGTTTAGAGAGGACAGGGGAGAGTTCAGGAGCACACCTCTTAAGTACTATCACAGGGATTTCATCACCACTGCTCGCCTTATAGGGGTCAAATTTTGAGATTACTCGGGATACTACTGTCGGGGTAATATATACGTCGTGCAGTTTGGCATGAGTTCTAATAGGGAAGTCGGATGAGTGTACTCCAGATGAGTCAAATGTGGAGTTGGATTAGAATGTGCGAGCAAGGCACTCAGCTTTGTCCGCATATGACGTGAGAACCTTAAATTCAATGATTAAAGGAGGTATTGAGGTTTTACTATAGTTCAGCACTCGTTTGCACAACCGCCAATAGTCCTTGGAGCCGAATTTGCGGTCAGCTATGCGCTATCGCATTCTCTCAGCAAACAACCGTTTGGCGTTATTCAAGATTCTCTTGCACTCATTACGAGCAGTCGTGAATAGGCGCCTATTGTGATCAGATGACTGTCTCCGGAATAGACGGAAGTAATGGTTCCTGTAGGCAATGGCGGCCGAACAGGCAGGACAGAACCACGGAGAAGAATGAGGTTTTAGGTAATACTTCCTGGTAGGTATGAAGGCATCAATGACAGCTTTCACCCATGACGAAACCTCAGAGGCACAGTCATGAACTGGGAGATCAAACACTTTTCCCCAAGGGACGTCGCAGAGGAAATCGCGAAAGGCAACCCAGTCAGCTTTTTGGTAGCAGTAGGAGGTCCTATAGGTAGGAGGCTCCTGAGGGGAGTGATAGTGGAAAGAAATACTGAGAGAGACAACAGCATGGTCGGAGTTGCCGAGAGGGTAAAGCTGCGAGACTTGACAGGCATCAGGTGCAGAAGAAAAACATATATCTAATAGCGAGGAATGTCCAGAGGGAGTGCTTGGAAAGCGAGTGGGGAAGTCCACCACTTGCGTAAGGGTTTGGGAAATAGCGAAGTTCATGGCGCGTATGCCCGCTGGATCAGTAATAGAGTCTTTAAGCCACTCAGAGTGATGGGCGTTAAGATCTCCGAATACAAATATGTGAGCGAATGGGTGGTAGGAAATAGCCTTATCTATGTTGTCAGCAATGCTATCTAGAAGGCAGCGTTCAGGAAGAGGAGGGAGAACGGTAAAGGAAGAATAGGTAACTAACCGAACTGAGGAGAGACAGACGGAGACATACATATTGGTGGTCAGTAGATTCGAGTGAGGTCACCCTCGCTTTGGGGAGGTGTTCACTAAGGTAGACCCCCAGTCCATGCATGTGGACAGTGGAATCCTTCCTTAAGAGGGGGAGATATCCAGGGATTGAGAGCTCAGAGGAGGGAATAGATGAGTTGAGGTTAGTCTCACAGAGCGCTAGGATGTCCGGGGACTTTTCGTGGAGGAAAGCTTCTACGCTAGGAAAGTTAGTACGAATGCCCCGGATATTAGTAAAAGAAAAGTTAAGGGATTTACGAACTCAAAAGAACTCAATGTTAAATGTATTGATTTAATTTAACAGAGTAATATTATCTAGAAAAACCTGCTCCTCGTCAGGTGTTGCTGCGAAATATGTATTATCCATTAAATTGTAAGATACCTAAAATTTTCTAGAGTATATATATATATATATATATATATATATATATATATATATATATATAGTGTTGAATTATGATGGTGCTTAGTGCAAAAAATGATTTTTAAATCGTTAAGAAGGAATTTTTATGGAACAGTTTTCATTTTTGTACATAAAGTGCTCGATATCAACATGGATCGTAAATAGAATTAATGTGAAGAGGTTTTTCACTTAACTTAGAAGATCATAATAATGTCTTCACGAAACTTTGAAGTTGGATTGACTGAAACATGACTGGTCAGTTAAGTAAAAAACCTCTCCACTTTATATATATATATATATATATAGTGTTGAATTGTGATACTGCTTACTTCCAACTACTTGTTGCTTATCAGTGGTTTGCTGATGAAAAGATATTTTTGCAAACAGGTTTACACACACACACACACACACACATACACACACACACACATATATATGTGTGTGTGTGTGTGTGTGTGTATGTGTGTGTGTGTGAGTGTGTGTATGTGTTGAATATATGGATCGAAATCCAACAAGATGAATAGAATAATTAAAGAACAAACAAGAAAAATATCTTTTTAAAATATCTTTTTTAGACGAGTGATTTAAAACTTATTTTAATCCACTGAGACAGTATGTTGAATAAAGTTTGATTTCCTTGGTCAGTTACGCGTCACGTATAATAAAGCAATTGATGAATATTTTAAATGTAGAGGAAAAACCTATGTCTCTTTATGTGTATGTGCGCCACGTGTAATAAAAAAAACAATTACGATCTACGAACACAAAAGAGACTTACGTTTGGACATACATTCCAACTCTCTTGTATTACATCGAAACAACCTGAGACACAATTTTGATTTTTTAATGCTAGTTTAATTAAAAAGAACCATAACTTTTTAAGAAGGAAATACTTTGAAAAATACTAATAGCATTACTACCAACAACAAACACGTTTAAAAACTAAATTACTGCATTTTTTCCACAAATCTATAATCCATGATTCAAAATATGTTTACCAATAGATATAATTAAATAATTCAAAGATACTTCTATATATTTATAACATTGTTACATTGTTTTCTCTATATACACTACATTCTATTTTACTTCATAATTAATAATTTTCCCTAATATTTTCTATTAAAATATGTACATATCTCTCATTATTATTATATTTTTCACTCATTTATTTTATATTACTTACATTATTTTATGTTATTTATATGGCTTAATTGTAATTTTGTAATGATATAGTATTAGGATGTGTATTTCCTCTTTCTCCAGTATGATCGTTCCATCCTTGGATTTTATACATCCTGTTGAGGAGCAGGTTTTTTGTCCTATCAGTTCTCTTATTTCTTTGTGCATTTCTGCTTTATTAGTCTTCCTCAATCTCTCTACATCTGTACATTTGTTGTTGAGCCATTCTCTTGAGCCTGTCTGTATTTGCTCCTTATTTCCTTGTGTAGTTTCTTGTATTCCATTCCATGTCTTGGCATCATTTTCTGTCTTTTTTGCATCATGTCGAGTATCTCTTCAGTCATCCACTCGTTTTTTCTTCTACGTCTGATTTCTTTTGGGGCAATGTTGATTGCTGATGTCACTGGCGCTTTCTTTACTGAATCTCATTTCGATTTTCCTTTTCCAATTTGTTCTTCGTATTTTTTTCACGCTGTTAGTGTATTCTTTCTGCAGTTTGAGGTCATTCACGAGCCTGTTGTATTGCAGCCTTGGTGCTGCACTAGGCTTCTTCAAGCCGTCAGGTTCTCCAAGCCTTCATTCTCCGGAGTTTCACCCTTAGTTTGCAGATGACTAGGACGCAGTAGTTTCCATAGTCGGCACCTGGATAGGTTTTGCATTGAACCATTGCATTTCTGAATTTCCTGTTTATGGTTATGGTTTTTTGTTCAGAGACATCGTGGGTGTTCTTGAAACCAGGTGTTAATTATTACCTGGTCATTATGATATTGTAATAATTTTAATACATAGATATTTAGTATTTTAATACATATTATTTCGTTTAAAGATTTAAACCGTAACACTTATTTTCAAAAATGTATTTATTTATAAAAAGTTCTCTTAATACTCGTATACATTATTTCGTCAGAATTTTAAACCGAAATGTATTTCATTTTAATCATTCACACACATACTAACTTTACCGACTCATAAACACATTTATTTATACATAGTTCTTTCATACACACACAGATTCATTTATGATTCATCTTATTTCTAAAAAAAATGTCTATAGCTTGAAACTTGTATACATTATCTCGCTACAATTTTGAACAGAAATATATTCTATTTTGTCATTCACACACATACTAATGTTACCGACATATAAACTTACATAATTCGGTGATAGTTTAAATACTCTTGACACATGCATTATTTTTGCATACATACACTTACATAAAATAATCATCTATTGTTTTTTTATTACACGTGGTACACACATAAACATACATAATTTCTTCCTTTAGATTTAAAATTTTCATCCATTGCTTGTTACACGTGACGCATCTGAGCAAGGAAATCAACCCTCAATCAACATATTATCCTTGCGTATTTAAAAAGAAATTAAATGTTTGTTCTTTAAAAATATCTTAAGAAGCTTGTCAAAGTGAAAACATTAAAGACACTTTTTGCTAAATATTTTTTTACTTATTATATATATATATATATATATATATATATATATATATATATATATCGATAAAAATGACAGAAAAGATTTTGTGGTTAAGTTTTTTATAAAATATTTTCATGTAATCTTTTTTTTCTTTTCAGTAGATCAATTATATAAAATGATTTCTACTTTTACAGATGGATTTTATTTTTACTTTTAAGAAAATATATCTCTCTAGATTGATAGGAATGATTTACTTTCCAACACGGTCAGAACATTGTGGTCATGTTCATCTAAACTTATTTATAAATAAAATTGTGTGTGTGTGTGTGTGTGTGTGTGTGTGTGTGTGTGTGTGTGTCCGTTACCTATAGACTCCGAAACGGCTGGACCAATTTTCTGGAAAATTTACACAGTTGTACTATAAGCGTCTGCAAGTGTTCATAGCTAGGTTTTGTGTCGAGATACCCCCGATAAATGTCGAAAATCGATAATCGAAAAAATCGGGTTATAGAAGGAGTGGTCCGATTTTAATCAAATTTGATACACTCATAGACAAAGACATAAGAAACAATCTTCAGAAGTTTCAAGGTTACAGTTCTTACAATAGTGCAGAAAATCGAATATATATATATATATAAGGCAAGATGTTTGTGTGTGTGTCTGTTTATCTGTCTGTATGTCCTTTATACAAATCCACAATTTTTGTCCGATTCTCATCAAACTTCACACAAATATTCTTTAGGCTGAGGCTGAGCTCTAGGACCATGGATTAGTTTTAAAACTTTCATGACACCCGAGCAACGCCGGGCTATACTGCTAATAATTGATATTATTAAGTGTTGTTTTTTCTTTCTTTTTTTAGCAATAATGCTTCCAATGCGCTGACCGGGTTTGACGAATAAAACCATTCTATAGCTGAGTTTTCTGAAGATATGAGAAATGGTTGTTGTTTCAGTGAGCTGATGATTATTGCGTCATTTTCAGGACCATCAGGATTTTCTGCATCACCATTGACGAAATTATTATAGTGGATAAAAAAAGATTTGGATCATTGGTTTAAGAAATCCAATCTTTACAAAGAAATCAACTCTTCTCCTACCCACCATGAAATCCTGACTGTGTACACAAAGGTTAATACCTTTCAGAAAATGATCTCATTTCATTTCCCGGAGATTACCGACACAAGAAAGAGACCCGAAGTAATTTTACTTACCTGAGTCAAAGGACCGCCAATCAAAGAAACAAAGAACGCTAAGCAAATCGCCAGGACGCCGTAGAGAAACACTAGTAAGGAAAATAAAAACAGTGTATTAGATAATTGCATATTTTCCATCGGTGCTAGCAATCAGGGTTTAAGTTCGAAGATACGTTCGGCATGAATTACAACCCTGTACGAGCAGTATAATAGATATTCACGCGAAAAGTGAAAGCAACGTCAGTCAGTTGGGCGATCATGTCTCAAAAGAGACATGACTGACTGGGCAGAAGATTATCCCGCAGTAGGTTGCCATTGCTTTCTGCGGTAGACTGGTTGCCAGCCAAGGCTATAGAACCCAATCTGTCCTGCTATTTAACCCATAACTGGAGGGAAGAGGTGGATTAATATCTTTCCCAAGGGTATTTGCGCGCAAGTGAATGCAACGAATTCGTACTAAGTTCAAATTCCAGACTCATCTGTTGCATTTAGTTGTAGGCACAATTCTCTATCTGCTCTCTTCCCCAATCTATGGGTTAAATACTTAAACAGACTAAGCTCTCTAGCATTGGGTGATAACTAGCCTAAGGGAAGGAAAATTCTGAATACCTAGATATGGCAACAGGAATCAATTTCAGTATCTTTCCCCAAAAAAAGCATCACTTGTCGCAGATAATAAAGCAAAAGGGAGTTCTGCAGCACCACTATCGTCTACTCCCTGACAGAATATGAATAGTCAGTTTTACTGGTTATAATTTAATTCTCATTATGGTTATACAACTTGTAACCTTTATCAGACTAACGTATTGGTCACAAATATAAAGTACAATGTATAAAGTGACGATATTTTACATATTTTATTTTGCGCATGCGCGTTGTTTATTTTTGTTGAAGAGATATGACATTAAAAAATAGTTGCGTTGCTGACAATTCTGATACTTGGTCATTTACTTGGTATTGTGGAGTTAGTGTTGAAACAAATAACGAGACTCGGGAACAGTGAAATAAAATAATGTATTAACAAAATACATATAGTTGTTAAAGCTGAGTCGTATCTCCTCTCAGCTACAGGACAAACCAAGTTACGACCTTTACTCTCTCAGTCTCTGGATCTGACTGCCCGGAAGACAGAACCTGGTAACAGGACGTGACGTCAGGAATAGTCCATTAGTCAATAGACTAACAGGGGTGCCACCCTAACACTTGGTTAGTTACTCGGACAGATAAGCACATGATGAAGGCCGAAACGTTATTGTATTAACAACATAAGTGTCATCCAAGAAATTCAGATAAAAAATATTGATGAAGTTTTTTTTTCTGTATATCCCTGTTTAGGATGTGGTTTCCGGCTTTCTCTTTTACCATCTTTTCACTTTTTTCTTTCATTTTTTTTCCTCAATTGGAGTAGATAGACTAAACTATCGCCCGGTTCACATACCGCCCACGTCTATTGAACAAGTGTAGAGACTCATCCCTTCTGCCTGTTCAGGAATAGTCCATTAGTCAATAGACTAACAGGGGTGCCACCCTAACACTTGGTTAGTTACTCGGACAGATAAGCACATGATGAAGGCCGAAACGTTATTGTATTAACAACATAAGTGTCATTCAAGAAATTCAGATAAAAAATATTGATGAAGTTTTTTTTTTTCTGTATAGTGTTTTCAATGCAAATTGTGAAAAAAAAGTGGGTGGGTACGCACCAGCTGCCTTTGCGATTAAAGTCGCACGCGTATCGCTGATATTTTTCATGTGTGGCTGGATCAAATCAATCCATGTGACGGTGGAAAGACTGCTGAGACCAGAAGAAAGAGTACTGCAATTGGTGAAATAAACAGAATAGACGGATAGTTAGACAGGCTTCCAAAGACATAAACAACACTTACAACACATAACACGAAAAACAAAAACAAAACAAAATATCATTCAGTCTTTTTTCACTCCTTATCTAAGGTTTTCTCATTTTGTAGTCCTTGGTATGACGATAAAACACATCCAGTTAAAATAAGTTTCTTTCTTTTGTTAACTGGCCGTAAGCATTAGGTGTTGGTTAGACTTTTTGAAATTTTAGTAAGTCATGATTTTGTATTTATTTATGCTTAATTTTAAGTTTTTTTTTATTTTGCTGTCCTTTTTATCTATTTCTTTGATTGGATTTTAACTAAGTTAAAACTTAGTTAACTCACCATTCTGAACATTTTTTTTTGTTTTCGCAACAGATAGACTTAACTATCGCCCGGTTCACACTCCACCCATGACTATTGAACAGATGAAGTGGCTCATCCCTTGTCCCTGTTTAGGATGTTGTTTCCGGCTTTCCACCTACGTCTATTGAACAGGTGAAGAGGCTCATCTCTTGTTCCCTTCTTAGGATGTGGTTTCCGGCTTTCTCTTTTCCAATCTTTTCACTCTTTTCTGATTTTTTTTTCCTCAATTGGAGTAGATAGACTGAACTATCGCCCGGTTCACACTCCACCCACGTCTATTGAACAGGTGTAGAGGCTCATCTCTTGTTCCCTGTTTAGGATGTGGTTTCCGGCTTTCTCTATCTCTTTTCCCATCTTTTCACTCTTTTCATTCATTTTTTTTCCTCAATGGGAGTAGATAGACTAAGCTATCGCCCGGTTCACACTCCACCCACGTCTATTGAACAGATGTAGAGATTCATCCCTTCTGCCTGTTTAGCATGTGGTTCCCGGCTTTCTCTTTTCCAATCTTTTCATTCTTACGTAGCCCCCTGCGCTTCAGTGGCATTACCACCTTGCTTGGGGTGATATGATTAAAAAGAAAAAAAAAGAAAAAAAAAGACCTTTGACTGGGAGATGAAAAGGTGCGAAGAACGTGGAAGTAAGGAATGTACCTGGATTCTTATTTTATATGTCTAATTCTCTCTGGACATAGGCGAACATGGCTCTCGACAATTTCTAGGCTCGTATTTCTCTCAGTAATTTTAGCGTCTCTCTTTGTTTCTGCTGCTCTATACATTCAGTTTCTTAGGTATGACGATAAACTACATCCGGCAGCAAAATGTTTCAAGCTTAAAATCACCTCTTAATTGATGTTGTTTCCAGGTCCACACTGACCTGGGGTGGTAGAAACTGTTGAGGCCTCAGCTATGGTAAAATAGTGTACACCCAAACAAAAATAAGACAACGATCCAGGACGTTTTTTTTCACCTGAATCCATCCTGCATATATACAAGGCAACCATCCGTCCGTGCATGGAGTACTGCTGCCATTTATGGTCAGGTGCCCCTGCCGTTCCCCTCAGTGTTCTTGACAGGTTCCAAAGGAGAGTCTCTAATGTGATAGGTACAGATCTGGCGGCTCGACTGCAGCCACTTCCCCATCGTCGAAATGTGGCCTCCCTTTGTCTCTTCTATAAATACTTTCATGGCTTCTGCTCAGACGAAATTAAGTCACTGATGCCTCCTCAACAGTTGTTTACTCGCGTAACCAGACTGGTCACTGGGTCCAACCCATTCACAGTCAGGTTAGCCAAATGCAGACGACAATTCTACTCCTGCAGCTTCTTCTCTCGCACTTCCCGCCTGTGGAACTCGCTTTCGTATTCTTGCTTTCCCGACGGCTACAACCTCCAGAAATTTAAATGCAAAGTCAATAGTCATCTACTAACCACTGGACTCTAGCTCTCTCCCCACCCCCGTATAACCTTCCCTTTCTCTCCACCTATGTATCTGTCATCGCACCTGCTTTCTCAGCTTTCTATTGTTCCTTTCTAACTAGTTTGTACTCCTCACTCTTTTCTAATTAATCTTTTTACATTTATGTAGCACCCTGCACATTAGTGGCGTTTCCGCCTTGCTCGGGGTGAAATGATTAAAATATATATATATATATATATATATATATATATATATATATATAAAAGTAAAAAAAATACATCTTTATAATGTAATTACGACAATAAATTTTACAAGCAAAATTATCAGCAATACAATTTTATAATATATTTTATAACAATACATTATATGCAAAATTATAATCAGTTTTAATCCGAGGAAATGAACAGCCTAGTTAAATAAAGGAGACAAGAGAAAAACTATATTTTTCTCGCCTACGTGTTTTATACTGTCATGGACATTATCAAAGCAAAGAGATGAAATTAATTTTATTTTAAATAATATATCTACAAACAAGAAAATTGTTGGTTACTAGAAAAAAAATAAAAGGGAAAAGAAATCATAAATTATCAGCTAAGAAATGATCTGGTCATAGACACAAGTAAATTCGACGACAACTTTGACCTAAAAAAAATGCCATACTCATCAACAGAGAAAATAACTTATCCAGAAAGAAAAATCTCGTGAGCACTGCCATCAAATATTATCAAAATATTAATTTACATTCCGGTTTTTCCCCCAAACTCACCTTTCCCAAGCAAATATATACAACAAACACAAAAAATTCAAATAAAATGGTTAATTTCCATCATTTTAACATCTCATTACATAATATACTGCACATGAAAAAAATTATCTTCAAACATGAACTATGACGTTTTTTTGTATGTTTAATAATTTCAACTAATCTCATGAATTATTTATGAGCGTTTTTTTTTTGTAACCAACAGTTTATTGTTTGTAGATTCTTTATTTAAAATAGAATTCATTTGCCTTAAGTATCTACTCAAACATGCGCATCTATTAAAAATAATGTTTAAGCAAATAAATTAAAAATATGTCGGATTCGTAAAGTGAATAAGAACAAAGAAAATAATTGCAACATTCAAAACATTAATTTCAAACACTGCTCAATGTAAAAATAGAGCAATTCATATTTATTACTAATTATTAATTTAGAAAATGTGCAAACTACAAACTACTACAAAACTGTACATTTTATTTCGACATCGTGTAACCGATGTCAATATGCCGTTCTATTCCGGTCAAAATTTTAAATTTATCTCTCTTAGCCGTTTCCACTGGCTCTTTCTATTTTTCTCACTTATTTTCCTCTTCACTTTCTATTTCTTCTGTATCATTTTCTTTTCTTCTTTCTTTTCCTTTTCTTGATTTCTCATCTTATTTTCTGATCTTTCCTTCCATCTTTCTTTTCTGTCCTTTTAAAATATCTTTTCACCTCGCACAATAAAAATAAAAAAATAAAAAAACAAAGAGAAGTAGTTTCTTTTTTATTTTTTTTTAAATAAAATGTTTATTACTATCATTATAAACTACCTGAGGAAACATTGTTCTTTTAATGTCGAAACAAAATGTACAATTTTTACACATGTTCTAAAGTGATAATTATATATATATATATATATATATATATATATATATATATATATATATATATATATACTGTAATTTTGTTATTACAATGGTTTATTAACACATTTTATCACCGCACAAATTCTTCTTTAGGTGATATTTTAAAAACAAATGGCGAAAGTGGTTTATTTTAGAAAATATAAGATGAATTCATGGTTTTTCAGAAGATTAAGTGGGTGGTTGGAGGAAATTAAACAATATGATTGTGGGTGTGTCACGAAGGAGGGGTGGATGGAAGAAGTTAAAAATGTGATTGTAGGTGTGTCAGTATTACTCAGAGTATTTTCTTTACTAATATTTCTCGATGATGCAAGCCGATAAACGTAATAAACACTCTTTAATAAATAACAATGGAACGTGTATTTCAAATACGAATAGTCCTTTATAATAACGTTTGAAGTATATATATATATATATATATATAGAATGTATCTCTAACAAACTAAATAATACCTACATTGGACATACTACTAACTCGCTTTCGCGGAGACTTACATTGCACTTAAATGAATATTCTAGCATATTCCGACATTTAAAACACCACGGCTATCAACACACACTTCTTAGGAAAACACTTGTTGAAAATACGCATATACTTAGACAAGAAAATAATAAACGAAAACTTTAAATTCTAGAAGCTATCTACATCAAACAGTTTAAACCTAGCCTAAATAAAATAAATTTCGACCCCTCTACTAACATACTTCAGTGCCTATAATCAACGGGAGAGGTCATAGTTATTATACTTACCCCCTACACCATAGTAGCAGCAGTTCCCAGACCAATCCCTCATGCCACTATACACTCAATTGAACAAAAAACCTACTACCACCATTCCTTCTCGGCCTACAGCCATGTGCGACACAAAAAATGGACCTGTCTAATTTTCTCTGTATAACTCCACTCTGTTAATAATAATTTAAATGTTCTATGTTCACTGTATATTAAATGTTCTTCCTTTGATAATCGCTTATGTAAGCCGAAAGCTCAGACCTGACAAAAAATCAATAATTATTGCGATTTCTTGTCGTCTTTTCCATGACAACACTATCAAGCTAATCAGATCATACGAACGGATCTTACACAAAATAAATAGACAGAACTTGTCTATATTATTTAATGAAACCTGTATTAATATATATATATATGGTAATTATTATTATAATGATAATAGCATACTGCAACTCAATAGCTATAAAGTTTACAGGCAGTAAAATGTAGTTCGTAATTAAAACTTCCCACTTCAGATTCCATTGTATACCAAGCTACAATCTCAACTACCAAAAATCTTAATCTTACGAAACATTATATCAGATTTACTAAAAATAATTTTAAGTCTTAATTTTACCAGCCTAACTTATTTTTCAAGAATAAAACATATAGTAATTCTACTTTTCTCTCTAAATACTATTGGCAATTGAAACATGCAAATAAAGCTCTTACAGTTAAATTGAAAATATTAACTAAAGCTAGAACATGTAAATCGTTACAGGAAATATGTTTGCTTACAAAAAAAAAAAAATCTATATAATAAAATACCCCAAAACTTGACACACACACACACACACACACACACACACACACACACACACACACACACACACACACATGTGTGTAGCTCTTTTCATAATACATCGAGCTGTTTTATTAACACCTAAATAATTATACAAATGTACCCATATATATATATATATATATATATATATATATATGTGTGTGTGTGTGTGTGTGTGTACAGATTGTGATGGACGAATCACCGTCTGAATGACGCAAAAACGAAAATAAAACTGAAATTTTATTTTAACAGATATATTTATGAAAACTACACAAAAATATCTTGAAATATTAACGAGTAAATTTCTTCAATAATATCGCCATAGGATTCAACTACGCCTCCCAGGCAACTTCCAAATCTCCTGTATCTCTTCTGGACGGTCTCCTTGTTTAAGATGTGAGGGGTTATGTGATCGCAGAAATTGTGGTTTTTTCTCATAAGTGTCATGGTCAGAAGTCCTATTGACAGACGCGTTTGTACTCATATGATAGGAAGCATTTATTCTCAGCCCTTGATGTAAAATACTTGTAGATCTAATTTTATGGAGAAGTTGAATAAATAATGTACACATCTGTGTCTGCGTTGAATCTATATCTATCTATCTATCTATATATCTATCTATCTATATCTATCTATCTAGATGTATGTATCTATCTATATATCTATCTATCTATCCATCTATCATCTATCTATCTGACAGACAGATATATCTATCTATCTATCTATCTATCTATCTATCTATCTATCTATCTAATTGCATTCATGATCTATCTATCTATCTATCTATCTATCTATCTATCTATCTATCTAATTGCATTCATGATCTATCTATCTATCTATCTATCTATCTATCTATCTATCTAATTGCATTCATGATCTATCTATCTATCTATCTATCTATCTATCTATCTATCTATCTATCTATCTATCTATCTAATTGCATTCATGATCTATCTATCTATCTATCTATCTATCTATCTATCTAATCGTATTCATGATCTATCTATCTATCTATCTATCTATCTATCTATCTATCTATCTCTATCAGCAAGGAGAGATGGGACCTCGTCTGCGTTTCCTGGAATTTTTGAACATGGGATATCAGCATTTTCTTTTCTGTTTCCCACTCACTTATTGAAAAGAACAGTTGCTGGAAGTGCTTGATACTGGAATCATAGCCCGAATGAGGTTAGATTCGACTATGGAACTGCATTTTGGGACTGACTCCTCAGGATCATTTTTTCTCCGAAGACTTTTTCCGTGATTTAGTATCCCTACAAGGCAGCAAATCAGAGTTTTTTTCTCTTACATGAACTGCCTTCCAAGGCTAATGCGTTATATTTCTTTTGAATAAATCACAAATTAATTAACTGTTGATAGCTGACAATAGGATTGTCATGGATTTATCCGGAAACCTTCGTGAGATGAACATTTTGTAGTTATCGTTAATAGACTTACCTGAGAGATGCACTAAACAGAGAAGCTATGAAGAGCCCTGTCATTCCAGGAATGTGTCGGAAAGCATGAATTACGAATAGTGGCATGATCTGAAAATAAATTTACAGTATAAACAACAAAATAGGTAAAAAGCAATACAAATTAGGGCGAGAATATTCACATTTAAGATAACCTCTTTATCATGCTTCGATTTGCATTGACCAGCGTTATATCACCAAGAACACTTCAGTAGATGGTAAACTTCCATGAATTTCGAACCAAACCCTTTATCAATCTTAATTTCAACCTTTCTAATATGAGTAGGTTATTCACGGGTCTTGAGATGCTAACCCTGGTTTTAAATTCAAGGATGTAAACTAAGACTGTAACAAAATATAAAATGAATGAACTAGCTGCACAGGAATTCGAACCGGCTTGGCACATTTCGTGTTCCGGATCGTTAATCATTACACCAACTGAACATCCATATATTCAATTCGTTACAATTATTAATAATTTCATTAATGGCCATTAATCCTTGAAGCAAATTTCCGCAAGCTAGTCTTGTACACTATTAATGTGCGTTCGATCCTCCCTGAACACCACAAAATTGTAACCTAGAAAATCCACATTATTATTGCATTTGCATCTTTGTAATAATTAGGCCATCTTGTAAATACTTTTAAACAATACTCGAGATTGAATAAAGATACCATATGAATTCGTACATAAGCGGACTTCATGTATAAGTGTGATCCCTTAATTTTTGTTGCATGAATTTTCATCCCTCCAGAAAAATTTACCTGACTTCAGAGAATTAGATTTAATTTTAATCATTTATCTAATAAGACTTTTATTTCCCCTCTGAGAAAATGCAAAGTTATTGTAAATGATTTTTTCTTAATGTTTCTTGTAAATAGATAATCCTTATTAGAAAACGGATTAATTTGGAACATTGATTACATGGGATGTTTTAGTTAAAAACAGAAGACGGTACGCTCCAGACTGAACAATAATTAGCTAATTTTCCTCTTGATGTACATAAATATAATTAGTCAACAATGATTTTCTTCGTAGTAGGTCGACTAGTAGGCCAGTTGCTAACCAAGTCTATATGATCCAGTCTGTTCATAGTGGTGGGGATAGGATGTTGTATCTAAAGACCCGACTAGGATTCGAACTCGGCTCCATGATTTCTCATTTTAAGCAGACTTAATGCATAGGGGTTATCTTGATTGAACAAACAAAGAAACGCGAACTATCTACCGTATTTCAGTCAGTTAAGTGCCATACGTGATACACGCTTGGGCGATCATGCCTCGAAAGAGACATGACTGACAGGGCAGAAGATTATCCCGCAGTAGGTTGCCATTGCTTTCTGCGGTAGACTGGTTGCCGACCAAGGCTATAGAACCCAATCTGTCCTGTTATTTGACTCATAGCTAGAAAGGGAAAATATGTATTATATTATTATATAGTAATAGGTGGGGGATCAGTGTATTACTTCATAACAACATAAAATTGATCCCCCACTTTATGCCCAGTAGTGGCCTTAATCATATGTTCAACTATTATATTCAGTCAGTCAGTTAAGTGCCATACGTGATACACGCTTGGGCGATCATGTCTCGAAAGAGACATGACTGACAGGGCAGAAGATTATCCCGCAGTAGGTTGCCATTGCTTTCTGCGGTAGACTGGTTGCCGACCAAGGCTATAGAACCCAATCTGTCCTGTTATTTGACTCATAGCTAGAAAGGGAAAATATGTATTATATTATTATATAGTAATAAGTGGGGGATCAGTGTATTACTTCATAACAACATAAAATTGATCCCCCACTTTATGCCCAGTAGTGGCCTTAATCATATGTTCAACTATTATATTCAGTCAGTCAGTTAAGTGCCATACGTGATACACGCTTTGGGCGATCATGTTTCGAAACATGACTGGGCAGAAGATTATCCCGCAGTAGGTTGCCATTGCTTTCTGCGGTAGACTGTTTGCTATAGAATCCAATCTATCCTATTATTTAACCCATAACTGGAGAGAAGAGACGGATTGATACCTTTCCTAAGGGTATTTGTGCGTAGGTGAATGCAAGGAATTTAACTGGAATTCGAACTCGGCTCCCTGATTTGTCGTTCCGAGTGGATGTCCACTGCACCACAAAATTCTCTGAAACATTCACAAAAATTTAGTTATCATGCAGCGCCACTAAAAACTAATTAATTCAATCTTGTAAAATAGTGAAAGATGCTTTTCAGAAAATAAGCAAAGTGTTAAGAAACAGAAACGTTTCGTTACAAACAAAGAAAAGATTTAATTATCTATCTGTTTTTGTTTCTTTCTTTCTTTCTGTTTTTTCTTTCTATCTATCTATCTATCTATCTATCTATCTATCTATCTATCTATCTATCTATCTATCATTGTTCTTTTTATCTCTCTATATATCTAGCTATGCCTGTTCTTTCTATCTATCTATCTATCTATCTATCTATCTATCTATCTATCTATCTATCTATCTATAATTTAGCTATGAGTGAGAGCACCACGTCTGCGTTACCAACTGGGCGCAGGTGATATGATGGAGTGGTACTTCCTGAAATTTTTGATCGGGGAGATATCGAAATTTTCCCATCCGACGCATTTTTTTTTCTTCCATCTCTAATTTGTCCAAGGAAAGGACACTTGCTAGACACTGAAATCATAGCCCGAATGAGGTTTGATTTAACTTTGCGACTGCTTTTTTGGACTGTGGATTGTTTTTCCCCGAGTACTTTTTCATCATTTAGTATCTATACAAGACAGAAGATCTGAATTTTCCTTTTCTTACATGGACTGCTGTCCAATGCTAACGAGTCATATTTCTTGTGGATAAAACCCAAATTATTTAAGTGCTGATGACAAGCAATAGGTTTAACATTAATTTATCCGAAACCTTCGGGTTTCTCACCGATGGGATGCGATTTTCCACTGTTTTTTCATGGCCTTTGCTGTGACGGGCTTATATACCTGGTGCCCAACCTTCGAGCTACTAAGTTGGCAACAAGATCTCAATCTTTTAATTTGAAAAAAAAATAAATTAATAGCCAAATCTACTCGCAATTTCCTGTCTATGGAACTCCATTTCTTCTATTTGATTCCCTGATAGCGACAATCTCGATAAGTTTAAGTGCAACGCCATTTTCTATCTTTTATCTCTTTGATCCATATACACTCCCGATCAAAAATTTAAGACCACATAAAAATCTTTAAAAATAATTTTTTTTTTACAGATAGATTTTAAATTCCTCCCACTTCATGTTACCACGACTACAATCTAAAAGGTTATGGAAACAAAAAGCTACATTCCAAACATTTTATTCAGAAATTTACATTTTTATAAAATGAGGCTTTTTACACATGATCAAAATTATAAGACCAAGGGTATAAATTGTTAGATCTATGGTAATTCCAATGTTTTTATTTCAGTTAGAGATTCGCAATCACTAAATGTGTTACCATGCCTAAAGTAAGCAAATTTACCGAAGTTGAGCATTCTCGAATTCTAGAATTCCATAAGCAAGGTTTGTCACAGCGGGCGATCGCAGCTAAGGTAAATCGCAGTAAAACTGTGATTTGCAACTTTCTAAAGAACAGTGAGAATTATGGAAAAGCAAAATCCTCTGGTAGGCCCCCAAAATTTTCTCCTGCATTGAGTAGGAGAGTAAGACGGGTTGTTATGAAAGACGGGGGACTTTCTTCTAGTCAAATTAAGGCAGTCACAGATGCTGATTGCAGTCCCGTAACCATAAGACGACACTTAAGACAAAAGGGCATGGTAAATAAAAAGCGTAAACAAATTCCTTGGCTGCTTTCACGTCACAAGTTGGACCGCTTAAAGTTTGGTCGTGAATACCAAACATGGGACGTTGAGAAGTGGAAGAAAGTCATGTTTTCTGATGAGAAAAGATTCAATCTCGATGGTCCTGATGGCTTCCAACAATATTGGCATAACAAAAACTTGCCTCCTGGAATTTTCTCCACGCGTTATAGTGGTGGAGGGTCCCTAATGATATGGGGTGCCTTTTCCTACAGAGGGACGATGTAGCTCCAGGTGGTGCAGGGTTGTCAGACAGCGGCTGGTTATGTTAGCATGCTTTGATGACGGAAGGCCATCGTTTGTGTGGCGATGGATGGTTATTCCAACAGGAGAATGCTGTATCCACATTGTAAGATGGACCTTGACCTTTCTACAAGAAAATGGGGTCCATCTCTTGGGACATCCTGCATGCTCACCGGTCTTGAACCCAATTGAAAATGTTTGGGGATGGATGACAAGAGATGTTTATCGAAATGGCAAACAATATTCAACAAAAAATGAAATTTGTGAAACCATCTTCAGAAGCTGGAGCAATATCCCCCGCACCTTAATGGAAACGCTTGTTTCTAGCATGCCCAACGGAAGTTTTGATGTCATCAAAAGCAGAAGAGGTAGAACTCATTATTAAATTTGGTAGTTGAATGTTTTCATACACTTTTTGTACAATTTCGAAGAATTTTTGTCTCTGGTCTTATAATTTTGACCGTGTGTAAAAATCCTCATTTTATAAAAATGTAAATTTCTGAATAAAATGTTTGGAATATAGCTTTTTGTTTCCATAACATTTTAGATTGTAGTACTGGTAACCTTAAGTGGGAGGAGTTGAAAATCTATCCGTAAAAAAAAATTATTTTTAAAGATTTTTAAGTGGTCTTAAATTTTTGATCAGGAGTGTATTTCCCTTATCTTTTCTTCGGCATCCTATGTACTCTCTTTTCTTTTTCTCCCATTCTCCTCTCATGTAAACCCCTGCGCACTAGTGGCAGTGCTACCTTTCTTTGGGTGAGGCGTTGTTTATAATAATAAAAAATGTCATTGATACTATCTATCTATCTATCTATCTATCTATCTAACTATCTTAGCCTCTTAATATCTATGTCAAACTACGTATCTATCTATCTATCTATCTATCTATCTATCTATCTAGCTATCTATCTATCTTAGCCTCTTAATATCTATCTATCTATCTATCTATCTATCTATCTATAATTTAGTTAGGAGTGATAGCATCGCGTCTGTGTTACCGATTGGGCGCAGATGATGTGAAGCTGGTGTAGCCTTTCCTGGAACTTTTGAACATGGAAATATCGAAATCTTAAAGTTAATTTATTCGGAAACTATCGTTATATGTCCCTATATCCCTTTTTTATTGTTGTCGTTAATAAACAAGACTTTTGCTGAGAGATGTACTAAACAGAGAAGCTATTAAGAGCCCTGTCATGCTGGGAATGTACCTGAAAGCATGAAGGACAAAAAATGCTATTCTGAATTTAATACTCACTGCGCGCCACTGGATTTTAACCGAGTAGCGTAGAGTTATTGCTGTTATTTTCTGTGAATGTCTCTACCGGACGTCTGCTGTTAATGATTCAACGCTAGCAATTTGTTCAACATGCAGTTTTCTCTCTTTGTGAAGGCTCCCGTTCAGCCCACGTTCCGCTGTCTGTTTACACAATCATTTCAGGCAGGTGAAACGTTGATTTCCTGCCTCAGTATCCCCTGTTGATTTAATATTTTTCCAAACAGACCCCCTCCTTATGTGCCTTTTCAGGGATCATCTTTTGATCCCGAGTAATTGTCCAGCATTCACTGCCATATAAGCGAACGGACAGCACACAACAATCCAGAAATCTTTTCTTTGTCACTTGCAGAATTATGCTTCTATTCTGAATAAGAGCTTATAATATTATGAACTACTAGAGGGTGGAAAAGTAAATAATGGTGTTGGGTCTGAAGCTTAATGTCCTTCTTCTTCTTCTTTTTCTTCTTCTTCTTCTTCTTCTTCTTCTTCTTCTTCTTTTTTTTCTTCTTGACGTAAACGCTCATGAGCTTCCACTTGGCTCTGTCTCTTTTCGCTCTCAATATTTTTCACTTGGCATCTCCGCCAAACCCCAATCCGTCATCCATTTGCTCATGCCTATCAAGTATGCCTCATGCTAATTTCCCCTGTCTCTATTTCCTTCTATCCGTCTTATGAGTATTCTATTCTCCAGGCCCACCTTCCTTATAACGTGACCCAGGAACCTCATCTGTCTCTTCCTGATGTTAAATATTAATTTCCTTCTAGTTTGCATTCTCTTCAATACCTCATCCTGGCTCACGTGCCCAGTCCCTGATATCCTCAGCATCCTTCTGTAAAACCACATTTCTACTGCCTCAAGATTTTTCTTCATTCTTGACGAGATCGTCAAA
The DNA here is from genome assembly GCA_037127315.1 of Ascarosepion bandense. NCBI lineage: Eukaryota > Metazoa > Mollusca > Cephalopoda > Sepiida > Sepiidae > Ascarosepion > Ascarosepion bandense. The sequence continues at coordinate 239,298 of JBBBDQ010001558.1, read as the reverse complement.
CATTCACTGCTATACAAAATAATAAATATCTCATAGGAATCCAGCAATCTTTTTTTGTTGGTGTTTTCAATGAGATTTTCCTGTCTCTCAGTACTCTGGTTAGCTTTTGAAATGCGTCCTTGGCCATGCCAATTCGTCTTTGGATCTCAATGCCGCACTTTTCATCTTCTTTCAGAACACTTCACAGTTACTTAAATTTCTTTACTTGTTTTATCTTAGTTTCTCCGACCTGCGGTTGGCATTCTTTTTGCTGATGACCATACATTCAGCTTTCTTAAAGTTTATGCTCAGTCCTTACTTCTAACTTTTATGTCTCTTACTTAGAAATTCCCATATTATCAACTATTATATTCAGTCAGTTAAGTGCCATACGTGATACACGCTTTGGGCGATCATGTTTCGAAAGAGACATGACTGACTGGGCAGAAGATTATCCCGCAGTAGGTTGCCATTGCTTTCTGCGGTAGACTGTTTGCTATAGAATCCAATCAGTCCTATTATTTAATCCATAACTGGAGAGAAGAGACGGATTGATACCCTTAGGAAAGGTATCAATTAGTTTTCTTAAAGTTTATGCTCAGTCCTTACTTCTAACTTTTATGTCTCTTACTTAGAAATTCCCATATTATCAACTATTATATTCAGTCAGTTAAGTGCCATACGTGATACACGCTTTGGGCGATCATGTTTCGAAAGAGACATGACTGACTGGGCAGAAGATTATCCCGCAGTAGGTTGCCATTGCTTTCTGCGGTAGACTGTTTGCTATAGAATCCAATCAGTCCTATTATTTAATCCATAACTGGAGAGAAGAGACGGATTGATACCCTTAGGAAAGGTATCAATTAGTTTTCTTAAAGTTTATGCTCAGTCCTTACTTCTAACTTTTATGTCTCTTACTTAGAAATTCCCATATTATCAACTATTATATTCAGTCAGTTAAGTGCCATACGTGATACACGCTTTGGGCGATCATGTCTCGAAAGAGACATGACTGACTGGGCAGAAGATTATCAAATATTATCAATGTTCGGAATTAATCGGTGTAGAATAATTATAATTCTTTTTATTAACACTTTCGAGAAACATTAAGATTGAAAATATCTTTGCCTTTTCTTGCAATGAAAAGTCTGATTAGATAAGTAATGAAAATTGAATTAATTCTCTAAAAAATTCACAACAATTTAGATACCATACAGCGTCGCCGTAGGATGTGCGTTGTGGCGCTGTGAATATCGACTCGGAACGAGAAATCGGAGAGCCGAGTTCAAATTCCAGTTGAATCCATTGTATTCACTTACGCGCAAATACCTTGGGAAAGGTATTAATCCGTCTCTTCCTTCCAGTTATGGGTTAAATAACAGGACAGATTGGGTTCTATAGCCTTGGTCGGCAACCAGTCTACCGCAGAAAGCAATGGCAACCTACTGCGGGATAATCTTCTGCCCAGTCAGTCATGTCTCTTTCGAGACATGATCGCCCAAGCGTGTATCACGTATGGCACTTAACTGACTGACAGCGTCGCCAAGAAACTATTTAATTCAGTCTTGCGGCGCAAGGATAGTGAAAAAAAAAGCCTTTGCGAATCGAAGCAAAGTGTTATAAAACAGAAAAATTTGTTAGAAACAAAGAAAAGACCGCCAAACTGTTACGTAATATCATATGATGAAGTCACTTAAAGCAACGGAAAGGCGGTTATACAGACGGATGATGAGGATACCATGGACTGAGCATGTGATCAACAATTAAATTTTGGAGCAAATAGAAACAAAAAGGAAACTTATGAATAACATCAGAGAGAGAGAGAGAGAGAGAGAGAGAGAGAGTTTAAATTTCTAGTGCATATAATGAGGAAAGAGAACTTTTATACTCACAAAAAAGGTTCAAAGTAAGTTAAACAGATGGAAACAACACATAACCGCCTAGCTTGAATAAATGTTTGTCGGGACAACGTTTAAAAGAGTTGAAAACAAAACAAAATTTATTAAAAGCTGCAATTAAATTTTGATATGCATATAAATAAGGCCATAAATAAAGCAAACAAAATGCTAGGTTTAATTAAACGGTGCTTTTCTTGGTTAAACTGTCCAACTTTATCAAAATTGTACAAGAGCTTAGTTAGACCACATTTAGAATACGGCAACCAAATCTGGAGTCCTCTACTAAAAAGACAGTCAGTAGCAATTGAAAGAGTTCAAAGAAGAGCAGCAAAATTGTTGACGTCGTTAAAATTTATTAAATATGAGGATAGGTTAGGAAAATTGAAATTACCATCACTGAAATATAGAAGACTGAGGGGGGGGCTTGATAAATGTTTTCAAGATATTCCATTCTACTGAAGAATAAGAATTTATTCACTATGTCTGACTATTCTAGAACACGTAACAACGAATTAAAAATAATAACCCAGCACAGTAGAACTAATATTAGACAAAACTTTTTTGTAACAGAGTCACAAAGTATTGGAATGCACTACCATCACACATAAAATTGGCAAAGACTCTTACGGAATTTAAAAGCCTAATTGAAAAGTATAAGACACTATTAAAATTAAAATATGAGTTTGATTAGAGATGGAAATAATTTATTTTCTCTCCATCTCGGCCATGCCACAAGAGGGGATTTGAGAAGGGACACACGAGAGGCCGTGAGGCCTAGAAGTCCTAACCTACCAAACCTAACCTAACCTAAGACAGGAAATTGTGAGAGCCATGATAACAAACGTTATAAAGAGCCGTATCACATAGTCTTATATACCACTGTCTTGGCTATACAGTTTTTCTGGGACCCAATGCTGTCTGGACGAATAATGATGCTTGCGACGAATGTTGTTAACACGATGTTGGAATGCTATCCATGAGGACGACGATAAACTCTTCTGCAAATTCACTTTTTCTCCCGATGACTGAAAGGGCGACGATACTCAAAGAGTGACGATTAAAACTTTTAAAATCATACTTCTGGGGTGACGATTAAAACTTCTGAAATCATAAAACTCTTTCGTCGGCGACCGCTCAACTCGACTTCCAATTTAAATCAATTTTACAAACTTCTTTTTATAAACATCTCCAACAGAGGAAAAAATGACGTCTTCTTCATAAAAATGTAAGCAACAATAATCTTTTTCTTCGTCGTGTTTTTCGTCTTCTTTCTCGTTTTCTTTTTCCTCGTCACATGAACAATAAACTGCAACAAATGCTTTGTCGAAAACAGTAAAACCGGACCCGTATGCAAATAAAATATAACTATATTTTATTTTCCTTTTCTAAAGACATATTTGATGACATGCCATGGAGCGATGAGGAGGTTTTTTGGTCAGAAGTTGTCAACACAACCCCCCACATCGTGGAGACCCGATTTAGCCAACCGATTAATTCGACGGTTGCAATCGGACTTTCTTAAAATCAAACTAAAATTAATACTGAGAAACTTCTATCAGCGTAACGTCACTTCCGCGCCACTGACAACTGTCTTCCGGTGCAAATTCTAACCTTTGTGACTCCTGGCTAGACAAAACAAAAATCTCTAAATCCGACGCATTGCACCATTTGATATTTCTACAAAAGCCATGCTTTCAAATTTTAAACATCTGCCTTACTAGGCGCAAATACATTTCACGTCAGAAACTCTATTCTTCACAAAAATATTGTAACAACGAATTCATAGCAATAGAAAAAAAAGACATTTTTAACCAAAAGTGTGATAAATATCCGTAATTGAATTTTATCAACCTTTAGCATATCTGTGATTAAAGTTTTTACAGATTATCAACCTTTTATTTAAAGCTGGAAACTATTTTATATTGTAAAAATGTTTTACTGAGACATGACCTACTAATTAGCCCATAACTGTTGGATGACAAATCTTCACAATCGAAAGAGGGTTTTGAAACGAGAGAGACGGGAAATGCTCCAATCGCGAGATACATAACACGAGAATAACAAGGAATTTCGAAGAAAAAAAAAGACACGGAAACAGAAACGTGAAAATTCTAGGACACATCACGAGGAAAGATGGTCTTGAGAATGTAACACTCACAACACATACTGATAGCATGGGAAGCAATGTAGACTGAGGCTAAACAACTGAACTAGTTTTTAGCCACTGGATAACAAAAGAGGAACAGCTCGATGACACCAGGACAGGAAGCGGTGAAGAGCCGTGATCGTTAACATTCTGAAGAGATAATGATGAGTAAAAGAATATTTAGGTTGCGACTAACATTACTTCCTTCAATAGTCATCAATCTGCTAAGCAGGTTTCAGTAAACTAGACTTGTGAACTATTAATTCTATTGTGAGTTTGATATTCACTGCATGTCACTGAATTGAAACCGAGTAGCGTAGTATTATTATTGTTATTGCGTGTGCATGTCTCTACGAGAGGCCTGTTTGCCGTTAAAGATTCAGTACTGACAATCGGTTCAAAATATATGCATTAATCATTAAATTCTCAACCTACTAGAAACAGCTTCAACGAGATATCCCGGCTCTCTTTGATTTGATCAACCGAAATTCATTTCTACCGCATTTCTCAAGTCGATGTTACTCAACTGAAATTTACATTATTTAAATAAGTCATCTGTGTTTTCGGCACATTCTACAGAAGAAAAGTGAACATCTTTCAAACAATCAATGTTAGAAGGAAATGAAGTTCTTTTGCCGTGATATGTTAACAGAATGTTAATATTGTTCTAGCTGAGCTTTGTCCAAATTCGGACGGTCATTCACTGACATGTTATAAGAAAAATCAAGGTCAGTCATAGAACTTTTCTACAAGAATTAAAAGGTAATTTAGAGAGATATTTTGCAAGAATGTAAAAGTCGTTCACGGAGGTTTGTTGCAAGAAAACGAATGCTGCTCGCAAAAGCGTTTTATAAGAATGAAATGATGTACATACGTTACATGAAAATAAAGGTCATTCATAAGGTTATTTTATAAGAATGAAATGATTGTACATAGAGCTGTGTTACATGAAAATGAAGGTCATTCATACGGTTATTTTATAAGAATGAAATGATTGTACATAGAGCTGTGTTACATGAAAATGAAGGTAGTTCATAGGGTTACTTTATAAGAACGAAAAGACTGTACATAGAGCTATATTACACGAAAATGGAAGTTATTCATAGGGTTATTTTATAAGAATGGAAAGATTGTACATCGAACTATGTTACAAGAAAATAAAGGTAGTTCATACGGTTATTTTATAAGAATGAAAAGACTGTACATATAGCTATGTTACATGAAATTGAAGGTAGTTCATACGGTTATTTTATAAGAATGAAAATATTGTACATAGAGCTATGTTACATGAAATTGAAGGTAGTTCATACGGTTATTTTATAAGAATGAAAAGACTGTACATATAGCTATGTTACATGAAATTGAAGGTAGTTCATACGGTTATTTTATAAGAATGAAAAGACTGTACATATAGCTATGTTACATGAAATTGAAGGTAGTTCATACGGTTATTTTATAAGAATGAAAAGACTGTACATATAGCTATGTTACATGAAATTGAAGGTAGTTCATACGGTTATTTTATAAGAATGAAAAGACTGTACATACAGCTATGTTACATGAAATTGAAGGTAGTTCATACGGTTATTTTATAAGAATGAAAATATTGTACATAGAGCTATGTTACATGAAATTGAAGGTAGTTCATACGGTTATTTTATAAGAATGAAAAGACTGTACATATAGCTATGTTACATGAAATTGAAGGTAGTTCATACGGTTATTTTATAAGAATGAAAAGACTGTACATATAGCTATGTTACATGAAATTGAAGGTAGTTCATACGGTTATTTTATAAGAATGAAAAGACTGTACATATAGCTATGTTACATGAAATTGAAGGTAGTTCATACGGTTATTTTATAAGAATGAAAATATTGTACATACAGCTATGTTACATGAAAATGAAAATAGTTCATATGGCTATTTTTTAAGAATGCAAAAGCTACTTTTTAACGGAGCTAGATTTGTTGTAGTACCTGGACAAATACTTTGTGTTTTACCCCTTTTCCTCCGTGTGTATTTATCAAATTCTGTTCAGCTGGCGCAGTAACATCTTCAATCTTGTAGGTATTCTATACCTTATCTACACCTATCCGAACGGGTCGTCTCGTTTGAATGTTTTTTTCTTTTTGAAACGAGAATATTTTCTTTTCCTTGTCGAAGTTTTTATCAAATCCATTGTTACAAGCTTCAATAAGCTGTTTGATTTTAGAAGGAATCATTTTCTTTGTCTAGTCCATTTGGATCCTGTTACCTGGCTAGAATAGAGTGGCAGTACTTCTTTTTCGTGTCTATGACTATCAGTTCTGGTCTTCACGGTTGAATGAATGGTGTGTTTGATCTGACAGGTTTTCTTTTCCTTGTCTACCATTAATATTTCCCATCTTCACGTTTTCAGTAAGTGTTTGATGTGTCAGTTTTTTCTTATGCTTGTCTACGACTACCAGATCCAGCCTTTTCTCTTTAAAGGTTACATGGATTTAGCAAATCTTTCACCTTGTTTACAACAATCTGATCTTCTCTTCAAGTTAAATAGTGTCGTTAGCCTGGGTGTTTTTCTTGTTTAACTTTATTCGTATAGTGTACCGGTTTCGAACGCATGTTTTTAATAGTAGTATCAGTTGTAGTTGTGGTAGTTGTAGTTGTAGTAGTAATAACGTCATCAACTGTGTTGTCTAGCTCATACTGGATCTGAGTACCAATTTCCCGAAGCAGTGGTAAATTTTAAAATGACAACTAAAACAAAATCATTCTGTTTTAGAGGTATTCCAATTCCTTTAAGATAATAAGAATCTGGGTATAATGAGCTCGGTGTAACAGAGGAAATTTCACTGGTATCTTATAACCGTGTAAATTGAAAGGTCTTGCGTTGTGGTGCAGTGGATATTTGCTTGGAACGAGAAACTGATTAAATTCCAGTTGAATTAATTGCATTCACTGACGCACAAATAATCTTGGGAAATATATTCATTAGTTGCTTCTCCATTCACCTACGCGTTGAATACACCTGAAAAGTTATTAGTCTATCTCTTCTTTCAGCAGTGGGTTAAATTGCAGGACACATGGGATCCTATAGCTTTGGCTGGCAACAAATCTACCGCAGAAAGTAACTGCAACCTACCGCGGTAAAATCCTCTGCCCAGTCAGTCATAGCCGTTTCAAGAAAAAATCGTCTAAACATTTTTTCACGAATGGCACTAAAGTGACTGAACAGCTTTTTCAATCATTAAATATTATGATACATCAGTAAATTCAAATAGAAAAACAGTGGAATGTTCATCGGTTTTACGAATAAAGATTACAGTTCAAATTATCTGATTGGAGTTTTAATAAGCTTAGCATCTAACGGGACACATCAGACTGTGTTGCAATAGGCAAAAGGTAAAAGTCCTATGATGATAGATGTTGTCATCGTGCAGTAAAATGATCATGGTTGATATAATGTGTTACGTCCTGTAACAGAATTATGTGAAATAATACAAAACAACGTAATAGTATAAAAGTAGGTGTATTGACAGGAAAGAGAAGTATTTACAAGAGGTGAGGATTAGTAGAATACAGAACAAGACAATTAGTATACAATATCGTCCTAGAGACGTGATAGATTAACTAGTAGAACACTTCCGGTGCAATACCAGAAATACCAAACTAACTCACTCACTCGACTTCTTTACTCGGCTTCCTTCCTCGAGGTATAATCACTACTATTTTTTATGGAAAAGTGGAGAGCGCCCCAACATAATGAATAGGTAATGACTATGTATACGCCTTGGCTGCCCCTCACTGGAATGTGATTGGCTGGTGTCAGCCATGAATATAGACTAAAGCGAGGACAACTGGAGAGCTACCACTAGAGGTCTACGACTACTGACTACGCATACGTCTCAAGATACGGCATACGACGAGTACCGTACATTACGTCTACTTACTAGATTGTTCTACTCGGTTACATCTGACTTAACCACTTAACCCGAATGATATATATATATATCCCTTTCCGGGATATATCAATGGGTATTACGAATAAAGATTAAAGTTCAAATTAGGGCTTCTGATGAGTTTAGCTTCTATTAGCTTCACATTAAACTGTATTAAAATAGGCAAAAGCTAAAAAAATTACCTGATTAGGGTTTGTGACGAGGTTATCTTGTATCGGGTCATATTGGACTGTGTTGAAATAAGCAAAACATAAGTCCCATGGTGATGGAAAATGTCGTCGTAAAGCAAAATGTTCATGGGTATTACGAATAAAGATTAAAGTTCAAATTACTAGATTAGGGTCTTGGATAACCTTAGTTTCTATCGGGTCAAATTGTGTTCAAATAGGCGTGAGCTAAAAGTCCTATGAAGATGGAAAATGTCACCGTGGAACAAAATGTCCATGGCTATTATGAATAAAGATTCAAGTTTAAATTACCTGATTTAGGTTTCTGATGAGCTTAGCTTCTAACGTATCAAATTGGACTGTGTTGATATAGGCAAAATTTAAAAGTCCTATGATGATGAAATTGTCTTCGTGTGACAAAATATTCATGGGTACTGTGAATAAATATTAAAGTTCAAATTACCTGATTAGGGTTTCTGATGAGCTTAGCTTCTAACGGGTCACATTGGACTGTGTTGAAATAGGCAAAAGCTAAAAGTCCTATGATGATGGAAAATGTCGTCGTAATGCAAAATAATGGGCTGGTGATGAACATCAATCTGAAATGATTTAATAATAAAATGTTTCAAAATGTTTAAATGCAATCCTTTGATATTACTTTCGTCATCATTAAATTACTAACCACTGGGGCGGAACAAAAGTTGAGACCGTTTTTCAACTGATGGCGGTTGAAGGCACGATTTAATTCCTCACGTAAATAAGAAGTATGACACACAAAAATTACATGTCGGTGATACTAAAATCCAGCCGCTAAAGAAATTTAAATTTTGGAAGGGCGTAAAGGGCGACGCTGAGGTCCGAATGCGTATTGGAATAACCAAAGATGTCTTCCAAACGATAAGTAGAGTATTAAGAGACAGAAAAATTCGGCAGAAAAAAAGAAAAGATTACTGAACTGTTACGTGATATATCTATCATCCTGTATAGCAGCGGATGTTGGACAGTTTCTTAAAGATGAAGACAAATGCAATAGAAATGTAGTTCTAATGAAAGATGCTGCAGAAACCATGGGCCGAACATGTAAGAGGATTTCAAGAAAATGGAAACAAAAAGAAAACGTATGAATAAATCACGAAGAGACAGTTGAGGTTTCTGGGGGACCTGATGAGAAAGGAGGGCTTGGAAAACTTGATACTCACGGGGTAGATTGAGGAAAAGAGAGACAGAGGAAATCATCACTTAACATACATAACGGGTTTAAGTAAAATAGATAGTAGAACAAGGTTTGGGAGAAATAACAAAAAGACAAATCTTATTAAGAGCTACAAGGAATAAGAAAATGTGGAGGGCTATGATCATCTACGTCCTGAAGGAACACGGTATGTAAAAGAAGTTATGCTAGATGAGAAAAAACACGGTCATGATGGAGTTAATAAAGCAACAGTCACAAACAAACAAAAAATTAAATCCAAGAATAATTTATTTTCTCGCCCTGGAATAGATCGGCCTGAACGGTTATGTAAGAAGATGTGGAGAGCTATGATCGCCTAGTTTACGAAGGGATACGGCATGTAAAAGAAGATCCAAATTCTTAAAGGTGACCGCGTCTTGTACTAATTCTATACTATTTCTTTGTGTATTTTATGAAGAAAAAGAATAAATAAAGAGGAAAAAATATAAAAAATCTAATCTAAATCTAAACTTATTTGTAAATGAAACTTTGTCTCTCTCTCTCTCTCTCTCTCTCTCTCTGTGTGTGTGTGTGTGTATCCGTTACCTATAGACTCCGAAACGGCTGAACCGATTTTCTTGAAAATTTACACAGTTGTACTATAAGCGTCTGCGAGTGTTCTTAGCTAGGTTTTGTCTCGAGGTACCCTCGATAAATATCGAAAATCGATAATCGAAAACATCGGGTTATAGGAATGGTCCGATTTTAATCAAATTTGATACACTCATAGACAATGACATAAGAAACAATATTCAGAAGTTTCAAGGTTGCAGTTCTTACAATAGTGCAGAAAATCGATAATATATATATATATAAGGCAAGATGTGTGTGTGTGTGTGTGTGTGTGTGTGTGTGTGTGTGTGTGTGTGTTTATCTGTCTGTATGTCCTTTATACAAATCCACAATTTTTATCCGATTCTCACCAAACTTCACACAAATATTCTTTAGGCTGAGTCTGAGCTCCAGGACCATGGATTAGTTTTAAATCTTTCATTACACCCGAGCAACGCCGGGCTATACTGCTAGAATGAAGATAAAAAAAGAAAATAGTGAATGAAAAACTGAAGGAAAACAGAAGAATGAGCAATAAAGGAAAAGTGAAAAAGGAAGAATACAGGTTGAAAAAGAAAGAAGTCGATAAAGAAAAGGTACGTTAAAAAGAATAAATGAAAAGGAGAGAAATGTGAAAAAACGATGAGAATGACGAATAAATTAAAATGGTAGATGAAAAAAGAGAAGAATGTAGAAAAAAAGAAAAGGAAGAAGAATAAAAACAGAAAAATAAAGGAGGAAGAACGAGAAGAAGAGGAGTAAGAATGAAGAAGAAACAATAAAAAAGAAAATATGAAAATTGTGTTTTTTAGAAGTGGAAAAGAGCAAATAGTATAAATCAGATGCATTATGGGTATGTTATGTATCCTTATTATTGGAGAAAAAAACAACAACAAAAAACGCTGTACAAATACGAAAAAGGAAGAAAAAAGAAATGGAGACGGTGCTATAATAGAGTATTATTCTTAATTAGTGCGATAGGTTTTGAATTTTAAATTCTGATCTGGAAAACCGAGAGCATTCCGGTTCGTCTATAGTCGTTGTTCATGAAAACAATCCAAAGGCTCATTAAAAATAAACACGATGCAGGACATAGAAGAGATAAAGTCTCATAAATAATGTTTTACAAGTAAATAAATTAATAGTGTACAGTAAACAATCTTTCTTTTATTTATAACTAGCAGTATAGTCCGGCGTTGCTCGGGTGTAATGAAAGCTTTAAAACTAATCCATGTTCCTGAAGTTCAGACTCTTTGGACTTTGGCACGAAAAACTAAAAAGCAATAGTTGTTTCCAGTTAAATCGAAATCGTAGACTGAAAGAAAAATGAATGGATGTAAGTCAAATTTTGATTTCTGGTATCGATATAAAATAAGTTTTTTTCGTCGTAAACTGAATTTTGAAGGCTAAATAAGTCCTCTGAGTAAATGGTATCATGACTGAAACTAAGAACTACAATTATACCTACTTAGGTACCCGAAAAACTTCACTTCTATCTATGCCATAAAACTCTGCCCTCTTGGCAACTCTGATCATGCTCTGGCTTATGTTAATATCCCTCACCACTTCCCTTCTCGCCAGGAACTTTCAACCAGGAAAATCTCTTACTGCTATTGAATGTCAGATTTGGAGGTACTACGAGATTTTCTGTGTTACGTCACTCGGAAGAAAGTGTTTAATCTCCCCGTTGAAGACTGCGCTTCTGAGGTTTCCTTTTGGGTAAAAGCTGGCATCAATGCTTTCATCCGAGCTAGAAAGTTCGACAAACCCGAAGCAAAATCTAAAATAAAAGGGCTGAAAAAATACAGACATACAGGCAGATAAACAGACACACACACACACACACACACACACACACACACACACACACACACACACAAACATCTTGCCTTATATATATATATCTATATATATATATATAATCGATTTTCTGCATTATTGTAAGAACTGAAACCTTTGAATATCGTTTCTTATGTCTTTGTCTATGAGTGTATCAAATTTGATTAAAATCGGACCACTCCTTCTACAACCCGATTTTTTCCATTATTTCGATATTTTTCGGGAGTTCCTCGACACAAAACCTAGCTAAGAACACTCGCAGACGCTTATAGCACAACTGTGTAAATTTTCAAGAAAATCGGTTCAGCTGTTTCGGAGTCTATAGGTAACGGATACACACACACACACACACACAAAGTTCCATTTATAAATAAGTTTAGATCATTTCATCTCAAGCAAGACAGTACTGCTACTGATGCGCATGGAGTTTCATGAAAGGAGCGCGAGAAGAAAGAGGAAGAAGATACAGGGGTGGCGGGGAAAGGATAAGAGAAAGATGGGAATCAAGTAGATAAAAGATGACAATTGACGTTGAACTTAAACTCTTTGAAATTGTAGCTATCAGGGAAGCAAGTATACAAAAGGGAGTTTCTCGGGCGGTAAGTGCTTTAAAAGAAACTGATTGAGTAAAAGTAGCCTAAGTCAATTCATATAGAGGGATCACCAGGAAGATAAGCTCGTCAGGGCAGAATCCGTGAAAATATTGTTGAAAAGATCTAATAAATAAATAGTGTCTAATGTTTTCTTTGTAAATTCGCCAGAAGAAAGAAGTATTAATTCACTTCCATGTATTTAAGTTATACGAGAATTCTAATCATTGATTTTTAAATTAATAAACATTGCCGAGAGGTGTAGGTATTTAAAAGAACAGAGGTGTCAAGGGAAGAACAGTGTTTTTTGACGAGGGGAGAGAACGAAGGTTGAAGATGTCACCTATTTCAATTATAAAACACCTTCATGAACTTGAAAAAATATCTCAATTTGGTGAGTAGGTTTCTAATCATACGACAGCTTATCGGTTGAATCAAACAGTTGTCCTCTGATCGTCATGTAAACTTGTCACAGAAGCTTTTTCTGAGTAGAATCATCACTAATTATGAAATGAGACTCCTTAATAATATCAGCGAAAACTACAATGGTTTGCATTCACTGAAATAGAACCCATCTCCAAACCACTAGACTACACGCGAAAAACAATTCTGCTCTATATCAGCGATTCCCAAACTGGGGAAAATTTTCCCCTCGTGGTGGTGGTGGGGATTTGAACCAGGGGAAAATAATTACACTACCTACTCAAACATGGCTCTTCTGCCAAGGATGAGTTTCGTGCACAAGATCTTGAAGAATTCTGGGTTAATATGCATGGAAAATACACACAACTGAGCAACAACGCATTGAAAATCCTCATTCTGTTTTCCACAGCCTACCTTTGTGAATCAGCATTTTCTACTTTACTCACAATCAAGCCCAAAGCACGAAACTGACTGGAGGTGGAATGTGACATACGTTGCGCGCTTGCCAAAACTAATCCTGATATTGATACACTAGTGCACAAGAAGCAGCATTACCCTTCTCAATAATTTAATTCTGAAGCAGAAGAGCAAACAAAAGTTCTTTTATTTGTTACTAACCGCTCTCTATGGTTATTCTTACTTGTTGCTAAACTATAAGTTTATCAATATATTTGTATATTTGAAAAATAAATTAGTAAATAGACTCAGTGTGTTTTAACTGCTCTTTTTCTCATACACATGAAGGGGGAAACCTGGATGGTTGAACTGGGTGTAGGGGGAAATGACAGAAAAAAGTTTGGGAACCACTGCTCTATATTATATGGGATAAGATTGTTTGATTTTGTGGCTGAGTTTGCTTAGCAACATATAAAGGTCTGTGATTTATTTAATACCGAAATCTAAATATTTCGAACATAGATTTAAACTTTCAGGGTAAAAGTATATTTTAAATATATGTCGTGGACACAGTTAAAGGTTCAGCAAGAATAATACAAAAATACACAAATACGAATTAACGAATATATATTAATGTTGTAGAGTAGTTTTCGCAATGAAGGTTATAATCGTGCTAATGTCGGTTGCTAATCGACTTAACGCACCCAAAATCTTAGGAACTTGTTAATCTTTCACTGAAAGTTGACTCCTTAGTATTCGGATAACTGCCGACTAGTATCAACTGCCTTAATAGTTCTACTGAAGTCCAATAGAAGGCGTGTTGTAAAACGAGATATTTTCGAATTAATCAAGGAAAAGATTATTGCATTGATATGGAATTTTGGCCTCATCTCCTTACTCTCTTGAACATGCTCCATCCGTCATCATTCCAGATGATTGCAACATTTTGCAACGTTAAAACATTTTCTTAAGTTTAAAGAAGTTAACATGGGGATTAATGTTTAATGTTCCCGAAACCTGCACACCCAAAAATAACCAACAATTTTCCAAAAGGTTGGAAATATGCTATCGATACTGAGGGCAAATAATAATCTTTAATTTTATCATTATCAATGACATAAGCCTTTCATCTAAGATAGCAGGGTTACCTTACCGTAGCTCGCGAGCCACATGCGGGATCTAAACTTATTTATAAAAGAAACTTTGTCTCTGTGTGTGTGTGTGTGTGTCTGTGTGTGTGTGTGTCTGTGTGTGTGTGTGTGTGTCCTTTACCTATAGACTCCGAAACGGCTGAACCGATTTTCTTGAAAATTTACACAGCTGTACTATAAGCGTCTGCGAGTGTTCTTAGCTAGGTTTTGTGTCGAGGTACCCCCGATAAACAATATTCAGAAGTTTCAAGTTTGCAGTTCTTACAACAGTGCAGAAAATCGATAATATATATATAAAAGCTTTCATTACACCTGTGGGGTTTCATACATTGACACCCACACACACACACACACACACGCGCATGGTCACGCGGCGTCCACGTGATGACTTGTTTTCCCGCCAAAACGATGCTAATAAAAGCGAAGAACATCACGTGGTAGTCAGTTAGGATTTCGTCCCGGGACAAGAGCAAACATGTCTTCCTAACTCACACAAACACACGCGCACTAATTGCGTGTAGCAATTAGTGGCGCAAAATTTCTTTTATTTTTCTTCTCCTACATTAACATTATGCACATTAACTTTCATTCAAACAGGACTTTACAAAAAATAACTTCCTACACATAAATCCACAATTTTTCCAACCTTCGTCAGTAGAAATCCACCGACTGCTACATTCGCATGTAAGTCTCTCTCTCTACTCAACGCACACACAGACACAGAACTTTATCTTCTGTCTGACTTTCTTCATCAAGGATTTGAACTTTGAACTCTTTACGGTAATCTTAACAATTGTTACAAACCTTTCTTTCAGCTAGAGTAAAAACTTCATACATCTTATTTTGTTTCTACGAACAGACGAAGGGGAATGACTCTTTCCTTTTCACTTTCTTATGCATGCTCTCTCAACCCCATGTAACCTTTGTCAATATATTGTTTTTCTGGTTACTTTCGCCTTTTTGTTCTTTCTTGAATCCTGCTTTAAATCATGACCCCCATGTTACGTCGAGTCGACACGTAAATCTAAATTAGTAAGTGGACGCTTCGTCCACTACACACCCGAGCAATGCCGAGCTATATAGCTAGTTTTGACCATTAATAAGCGGCTCGTGGAAATATGTTGACTGAATCGTATTGGCTGAGTTTCTTTTTCAACACAGTTAATATAAAAGATAAATAAGCCAAATTTCAAGCTTCATAATTATTTACTGGGCATGAATTTAGACCTCATTATATTAAAATGTATATTTAATGTTCATGATTAGTAAAAATATCTACGAATTTAAATCCTAATTTTAGTGCAAGGTCTGTGTGAAACATTGTTTTTTAGTGCTGAGCGAAGGAATAGTTTGAGACCGAGGGATTAAAGACATTTGCAGTCAGCAAGGATTATAGATTAATGTTAGAAGACTGAGGTCATGGGGGAGGGAAATAGATATTTGGTTTCGTTTGGGGAGTGAGATTGGGAGCATGTGTATGCAACAAAAACCTATGTATAAATTTTATTGTGTCTTGCGGCTCTCAAACATCTGTAATTTCCTTGCTTGTCGCTTTTACGTTATGCAACTTTGGTCACAACTGACCTAATCGTAACCATGGCCGTATCTGACTACCGGGTACACCGGGCATGGGTCCGGGCCGATCCGTGCAATCATACTGAAAATCCGGGCAAGAAAAAATGTCTTCGTCAGAAATCAAACTAAACAATTCACAAAGAAAGAAAGAAAGAAAGAAAGAAAAAAAGAAAGAAAGAAAAACGAAGAAAACATCCGAATGAACGCAGTAAAAATCTGTTTATTTATTTATTTATTAATTTTGGGAGAAAAGACTGGTTATACTCAGAAAGTCCGAACCCGATTTCCTGCTTTCGTTCACGTTCTGTGCCTAATTTCTATTAAAATAGCCGAAAAAATCTGCAAAAATCATAGTTTCTGGAAACGGATGACACTGATGACGTCATCATATTGTCAACTAATTAACCAGGGCAATTTTCTCTGTGCCCGGTGTTTTTTTAGCATCAACTACGGCCCTGATCATAACCATTGCTTATTGATAAGTAGTCTATATTTTGAATGTCATGGTTCAGTTAGTCAGTTATAGGTACCTCCACTAAATCGCTGAAAAAACAGCATAGTATGAATGAAAAAATGCCCCAAAAACAAACTTTTTCTATCAAACTTTTTATATTATTATTAAGAAGAAAAATCGAAATACTTTAAAATTATTTCTTTAATTTTTTAATCCTTTCTAACATGTTCAAAAGTTCGGGAAAAATATTGTTTTGATTTTAGTTATTAAATAACCAAATCGTTACGAGATTTTACAATGGAAAACGTAATATTGCATGAATCAGTTTCTTTCCGGTGACAAACACATTAATTCGGAAATTCTTGCAAAAATCAAATAAATGTCGGATTTTAATGAAACTCTTAGGACTTATTCACAAACAAACGAAATTATTTTAGAAATTATTATTTTTAAAAAATCTTGGTAAAAATACTTTTACATCCGTTAACACCCACTCCTCATTTATGAATTTTTAAAAATCTTTTCCTTTCAGAAAAAAATGTTCTTATATTCGATAGTTCTTGTTCAATTGTACGAATCTTTTACAATTTGATTCTGATTCTTTCACCCTGTTTAATTTTCTCTTGACCACTAAATTATTTCACTTACCCACCCATGACTCTGTCAGTAGTGATCAACCCCTGAATGTCTTGTATATATATATATATATATATATACATATATATATATAGCCTTCTCACTACTTTAGTTAGTTGCCGATACGACTTGCCAACGAGAGGAAGAATGGTAATTTTTAAGAATTTTCGTATATTTTTTGAAAAGCCATCTGTAAATCTCAAGCCACATTAGTACTAAAGTATCTATTTTGCCTACTGACAACGCACAAAACTAATCTTGTCGGGGTTTTTGCTCTGTCTTCATCTATTCCAATGAGACTAGACACTTAGTTAATTTCCACACATGTGATTTTACGTTGTTTCTTTCTTTTTTATTTTTCCTTAAACCTTTTCTTTTCAGAAAAAATGTTCTTACCTTCGATAGTTCTTATTTAAACGGACGACTCTTTTAGAATTTGATTATTTTAATTCTCCATTGAATACGAAATTATTTTAAAGAGAATTAGTCAAACTTATACTAAGTAAATACTTAATATTCATATCTGCTCTCTCATTATATTTTAAGTAAATACTTAATATTCATATCTGCTCTCTCATTATATTTTAAGTAAATACTTAATATTCATATCTGCTCTCTCATTATATTTTAAGTAAATACTTATTAATCATTATATTTTAAGTAAATACTTAATATTCATATCTGCTCTCTCATTATATTTTAAGTAAATACTTAATATTCATATCTGCTCTCATTATATTTTAAGTAAATACTTATTAATCATTATATTTTAAGTAAATATTTAATATTCATATCTGCTCTCTCATTATATTTTAAGTAAATACTTAATATTCATATCTGCTCTCATTATATTTTAAGTAAATACTTATTAATCATTATATTTTAAGTAAATATTTAATATTCATATCTGCTCTCTCATTATATTTTAAGTAAATACTTAATATTCATATCTGCTCTCATTATATATTAAGTAAATACTTATTAATCATTATATTTTAAGTAAATATTTAATATTCATATCTGCTCTCTCATTATATTTTAAGTAAATACTTAATATTCATATCTGCTCTCATTATATTTTAAGTAAATACTTATTAATCATTATATTTTAAGTAAATATTTAATATTCATATCTGCTCTCTCATTATATTTTAAGTAAATACTTAATATTCATATCTGCTCTCTCATTATATTTTACTTATTAATCATTATATTTTAAGTAAATACTTAATATTCATATCTGCTCTCTCATTATATTTTAAGTAAATACTTAATATTCATATCTGCTCTCATTATATTTTAAGTAAATACTTATTAATCATTATATTTTAAGTAAATATTTAATATTCATATCTGCTCTCTCATTATATTTTAAGTAAATACGTAATATTCATATCTGCTCTCATTATATTTTAAGTAAATACTTATTAATTATTATATTTTAAGTAAATACTTAATATTCATATCTGTTTCCTCATTATATTTTAAGTAAATACTTAATATTCATATTCGCTCTCATTATATTTAAATAAATACTTATTAATCATTATATTTTTAAGTAAATACTTAATATTCTATATCTGTTTTCTCATTATATTTAAGTAAATACTTAATATTCATATCTGCTCTCTCATTATATTTTAAGTAAATACTTATTAATCATTATATTTTAAGTAAATATTTAATATTCATATCTGTTTCCTCATTATATTTTAAGTAAATACTAATATTCATATTCGTTTCCTCATTATATTTTGGCGTAAATACTTAATATTCATATCTTTCCATTATATTTTAAGTAAATACTTATTAATCATTATATTTTGGCAACATTAATATCTTTACATTCGCTCTTATTATATTTTAAGTAAATACTTAATATTCATATCTGCTCTCAATAGGTTTAAGTAAATACTTATTAATCATTATATTTTGAGTAAATACTAATATCCATATCTGTTTCCTCATTATATTTTAAGTAAATACTTAATATTCATATCTGTTTCATTATATTTTAAGTAAATACTTATTAATCATTATATTTAAGTAAATACTTAATATTCATATCTGCTCTCTCATTATATTTTAAGTAAATACTTAATATCTATATCTTCCGTTCTCTCATTATATTTTAAGTAAATACTTAATATTCATATCTGTCCATTATATTTTAAGTAAATACTCATTAATCATTATATTTTTAAGTAAATATTTAATATTCATATCTGCCTTCATTATATTTTAAGTAAATACTTAACATTCATATCTGTTCTCTCATTATATTTTAAGTAAATACTATTAATCATTATATTTTACAAATACTTAATATTCATATTCGTTTTCTCATTATATTTTTAA
Source organism: Ascarosepion bandense (assembly GCA_037127315.1). Classification (NCBI taxonomy): domain Eukaryota; kingdom Metazoa; phylum Mollusca; class Cephalopoda; order Sepiida; family Sepiidae; genus Ascarosepion; species Ascarosepion bandense. The sequence goes on along the minus strand of JBBBDQ010001558.1, from coordinate 219,958 downwards.
GTAAATACTTAATATTCATATCTGCTCATTATATTTTAAGTAAATAATTATTAATCATTATATTTTGAGTAAATACTTTTAATATTCATATCTGCTCTCTCATTATATTTTAAGTAAATACTTAATATTCATATCTGCTCTCTCATTATATTTTAAGTAAATACTTATTAATCATTATATTTTATAAATATTTCATTATTCATATCTGCTCTCTCATTATATTTTAAGTAAATACTTAATATTCATATCTGTTTCTCTCATTATATTTTAAGTAAATACTTAATATTCATATCTGCTCTCTCATTATATTTTAAGTAAATACTTATTAATCATTATATTTTAAGTAACACTAATATTCATATCTGCTCTCTCATTATATTTTAAGCAACACTTAATATTCATATCTCCTCTCATTATATTTAAATAAATACTTATTAATCATTATATTTTAAGTAAATACTTAATATTCATATCTGCTTCATTATATTTTAAGTAAATACTTAATATTCATATCTGCTCTCTCATTATATTTATGGAATACTTATTAATCATTATATTTTAAGTAAATATTTAATATTCATATCTGTTTCATTATATTTTAAGTAAATACTTAATATTCATATCTGCTCTCTCATTATATTTTAAGTAAATACTTATTAATCATTATATTTTAAGTAAATATTTAATATTCATCTGTTTCCTCATTATATTTTAAGTAAATACTTAATATTCATATCTGCTCTCTCATTACCCTACCTATCTGACTACAATTCACTATTATCATACCGGGACTGAAAATTCTCGAAATTGTGTTTATACCGACCTCCTCACTAATTCAAAATTTTGTGTACAAAATATTTTCTCACCCATAGCCTTTACTTTACTTTATATATTTTATTTTATATATATATTTAATTAGAGTAGATAAACCCTACTATCGCCCGGTTTATACTTCACCCACTTCTTGATCAGGAGGAGAGGCTCATCTCTTGTCTCCTGTTCAGAAAGAGGTTTCCGGCCCTTTCATTTTTTCTACTTAATCCTCCATAGAAGAGCTTTCGCACTTTTTCTACGATGTGGGTGAACAGTGGCAGCGGCTCTCCATACTGAAGGTACCGGGTTGGCAGTTTTCTTTCGTAGCGTTTTGAGCGGCTGCCCTAATCAACAGTTGCATAATATCGGGATTTTTGTCGTGCCATGATGCGTATGAATAGGTGTCCTCGCAAGTTTCTCCGGTGGGCGACCCTGTGGCCACACTATGCTGCAGTCTGTGCCATTTCTCTTCCTAAACATGTCGTAGTTGATGACCGTCTTCTAACACTACTGGAGGCCTCTCCTTTCCAAAAATAACAATAAATACACCCAACTACAAATACAGCCTCACGAAAATCAACTAATTTTTTTTTTTAATCATATCACCCCGATCAAGGCGGTAACGCTACTGATGTGCCGGGGGCTACGTAAGAGTAAAAGGATTAGAAGAGAGAAAGCCGGAAACCACATCCTAAACAGGGAACAAGGGATGAGCCTCTACACCTGTTCAATAGACGTGGGTTGAGTGTGAACCGGGCGATAGTTTGGTCTATCTACTCCAATTGAAAAAAACAAAAGAAAGAAAAGTGAAAAGATTGGAAAAGAGAAAACCGGAAACCACATCCTAAACAGGGAACAAGGGATGAGCCTCTACACCTGTTCAATAGACGTGGGTGGAGTGTGAAACGGGCGATAGTTCAGTCTATCGACTCCAATTGAAAAAAAAAGAAAAAGTGAAGATTGGAAGAGAAAACCGTAAACCACATCCTAAACAGAGACAAGGGATGAGCCTCTATACCTGTTCAATAGACTTGTGTGGAGTGTGAACCGGGTGATAGTTTAGACTATCTACTCCAATTGAAGAAGAAAGAGAAACAAAAGGTAACGGTGGTGAGTTAACTAAGTTTTAACTTAGTTAAAGTCTGGTCAAAAAATTTCTTTGAAAAAAGATAAAGAACACTCGTTCAAATAACCATGAAACTATTTTAAAATTAGCCACAAAACATAAAACAAAATAAAATCAAAGCAAAATTATAACTTACTTTTAAGAATATTTCAAAGCTGATCCTAACCCAAATGCATGTGTACTCCCGCCAGTATCCCTCAACATTTCTTTTACTAACATCCGTGGTATACGTACCAACTTTTGCAGTGTAGAAACTTTCCTCTGCGAAAAGTCCCCAGGCATCCTAACTCTCTGCAAAACTAACCTGAACTCCATAATCCCCTCTTCTGGTTTCTCGATTCCAGATAATCTTCTCCTCTTTAGGAAGGACTCCAGCATCCATGTGCATGGACTGGGAGTTTCTGGCAACTGGGTCCCACCCATTCACAGTCAGGTTAGCCAAACGCAGACGACAATTCTACTCCTGCAGCTTCCTCTCTCGCACTTCCCGCCTGTGGAACTCACTCCCGTATTCTTGCTTTCCTGACGGCTACGACCTCCAGAAATTTAAAAGCAAAGTTAATACTCACCTACTAACCACTGGACTCTAGCTCTCTCCCCTCCCCTATATAATCTTCACGTTCTCTCCGCCCATGTATCTGTCATTGCACCTGCTTTCTCAGCTTTCTATTGTTCCTTTCTAACTCCTCACTCTTTTCTAATTAATCTTTCTACATTTATGTAACCCCCTGCACATCAGTGGCGTTTCTGCCTTGCTCGGGGTGAAATGATTAAAAAAAAAAAAAAAATCTTGCTCTGGCTAGGGACGTTTCTCTTGAATCTCTTGACCATCCATACATGTGTCTCCGTCTCACTCTACTAAACTCAGTCAGCTATCTTTTCTTTCTCTATCGCTCTCTTCCTCTCCCGACTGTTCCTTGCTGGTCAGTATCTCTAATAATATAGATGAGGCCATTGACTCTAACCAGTTCGCCAACATATTTGTGGCTGGAAATTTCTGTTACTGATCTTGCTGGCATCTACATCCTGAACTTTGCAATCACCCAGTCTCTCAGGCAAGTGGTAGTCTTCGCCACACGTTTCCCCAGTGCGCCCGAAGGACAAGTTTTTCTGCTAGCTCTCTACTTCACTTCTATCCCTAACGTCTGCTATGCCATAAAACTTTACCCTCTTGGCAACTCTGATCATGCTCTGGCTTCTGTTTATATCCTTCACTACTTCCCTTCTCGCCAGGAACTTCCAAACAGCAAAATCTCTTACTGCTATTAAAGGGCAGATTTGGAGGTACTACGAGATTTTCTGTGTTACGTCACTCGGAAGAAAGTGTTTAATCTCCCCGTTGAAGACTGCGCTTCTGAGGTCTCCTTTTGGGTAAAAGCTGGCATCGATACTTTCATCCGAACGAGGAAGTTCCACCTTAAACCCTATTTGCACTCCTGTTTCTCCCCTGCTTTCTCAACCGCCATACCCCACAGGAATCACTACTTCCGGCTTTATCAGAGCGACACGTCTGACCATAATAGGAGCTGTTTTGCCTCTGCTCGTAATGAGTGTAAAAGGATCCTCAATGACTCTAAGCTGTTGTATAGCAACCTGCAAGTTTGGCCCCGAAGACTACTGGCGGCTCTGCAAAAGTGTACTAAACAGCAGCAAAACTTTCATTCCTTCTTTATGAGGTCCTCACAGCTACAGCGGACAAGACCGAGTGCTTTGCTCGCAGATTCTTTTCTAACTCATCATTTAATTCCTCGGGAATATCCGCACCCTACTTATCACCTAGAACTGAGGCTCAACTGAGCGACGCTTACATTACCCCCTCGCTGGTCTCTAAAATAATTTTAAAACTTGGCTCCCACAAGGCGAGCAGAGGTGACGGAATCCCAGTCATCGTCTTAAAGAAATGTACCCCTGAACTCTCCTCTGTTCTCTCCAAACTCTGCAACTATTGTCTCTCTGCTTCTTGCTTACCTGCATGCTGGAAGTCCGCATCTGTGGTTCCTGATTTTAAGAACTCGATTGAACCCTCAGACCCCTTCAATTATTGCCCTAGTTGCCTCCTACCAATTTTAGGTAAAATGTTCGAGGTCATCATCAATACTGAAGTGGTTCGAGATCTCATAGCCCACTGCCTATTCTCCGACAGACAATATAGTATCCGATTCGCCAGATGACATGCTAATGACCATCACTGAGTCCATATACCAGGCTCTTAATAAGAACAGCAAAGCTGTTTCCCTAGATATATCCAAAGCATTTGACATGCTGTCCTTCTGTGCAAGCTACAGGGCTATGGTATATCTGGAGGCTTCCTTTGACTTAATCAAAACGTTCCTATCGAATGAAGGTCGTATTGAACGAGCATGCTTTCAGGTCCTCTCGTACGGATGGGGGTGTCTTTCAGGGCTCTATCCTAATCCGCCATTTATGATCTTCATCAGCTATCTTCCTGATGTAATCAGATCTCAAGTAGGCATTTATGCTGACGACATCACCATTTACTCCTGCCACGTTAAGAAATCTGCCGATGCTGACAAAACAAACTTTGCTGCAAATCTCGAAAAGGACCTCCAGTAAGTGGTGGACTGAAGAAATGGCTCGTAAATTTTAATGCTACCCAAACGAAGCTGATATCTTTTAATCACCATAGACAATCTTTCCTACTCCAATCAGCATGGATCACAATAATCTCCCGGAGAGCAATACACTGCGCCTCCTCGGTCTCATTCTCTCAGCTGACCTGAAGTGGAACGACTATTTTGAATTAATAGCTAAATCTACTGCTAGGAAGGTCGGGTCCCTGTGTCGGGCTAAGAAGTTTTTCTCTTCTGAATTCATCATGCACATTTGCAAATATACTAACCTCCCGTGCATTGAATATTGCCGTCATATCTGGTTGGGCGACTCTGCTGTTCCCCTTAGGGTTCTCGACACAATCCGCAATGTCGTCTTTCCTGACCTGGCGGCTTTACTCCAGTCTCTCCCTCACCGACGAAATGTGGCTTCCCTCTGTCTGTTCTACAAATACTTTCACGGATTCTCCTCCGACGAGCTTAATTCCTTGGTGCTCTCCTTGAGCAAATTTACTCGAGCTACTAGACCAGCAACAAAGTCCCACCCTTTTACTGTGAAAACTTTCTTCCCAGATAGTTACAGTCCACAAGAGTTTAAATGCAACGTCAGCTGTCATTTCTTATCTCTTTGATTCCCATCCGTCTTCTCAGTTTACACTTACCTCTCATGCAACCATCCTCACACCAATGTACCCGTCCTTCTCTTACCCCTTCTCCGACTCCTGCTGTGATCTATTCTTCTCTCTTTTCCCTCTCCAATTTTGTAACCCCTGCGCACCAATAGCAGTACTGCCTTGCTTAAAATGAGACTATAATTAAAAAAATTATTTTGTTGGGAAAATTGGTTTTATTAGTTAAACGCAGGACTCATTGGAGAATGAAAATTATCTATTATTTTTTTAATATTTTGCCTTTATTTCCGGAAATTTACCCCAATAGCAAAATTAAAATTCAATAAAATTGATAAGCTTTTAATTGCTTTAATAAATAATATATATTATTTAATAAATATATACATTATAGTCTGAAGAGAAAAAAAATTCGATTAATAATGAAATTTTAAAAGAATTGTTTTCAGTTTATTTAAGTATAACAATTTATACAGTTTCAAAAATATTCTAAGAATACTTCAAAGATTTGTTGCCGTTAGTTTATAAACTTACTAAGTGAAGAATATATTTACTAATCGAAAATTGAAATGTTTTATACAAATCGTCATGCCTTCGTATTTTTAAAGTAAATTTTATTTATTTATTTATTTTTTGTATATGTGAAGTTTTTTCTTGTATGATATTTTTTATATGTAAATTAAAAGGTCATGTGTTTGAGGGTTTCTTCTCTTGATAGGAAACTAATTTGTACAATTATGTCATTTGTGATCGCCATACACTTTACTGTCAACCTGTCAACACATTTCAAATACGGTGGAAAGGTTAGAAAGTTCAACTTTATGTTTAAGAAGCAGTTTTCTTCTAAATTTTATGCTGTAATTAAGTTTTACTTGTAAAAAATCAGATTAATTTAGCATCAAATTTGCTAATTTTTTTAAAATAATGTATCACAGATCTATGTTTTATTTTGGAAAAAATTTTATATAAGAGAATTAACTTTTGTTTACAAATGTGTCGATCGCTCAACGATGGCCGAAAAATTGAAAGATTAAAAATATTGTAAAATTTTAGATTCCAGTGAATATAATTTCTGTTTGAAGTACATCAACTTATTTTGCTTATTAGAAATAGTAAATTTAATCATTATGCTTTCAATTAAAGCTAAAATAAAAATTTCAAGAATTTGTTTTTAGTTTAAATTTAAAGTTTGAAATCGAAAATGAGTAGAGGTACCTAGTTAAGTGCCATACATGATATCCGTTTTGGCGATCATCTCTTGAAAGAGATAGGAATGACTCAGCAGAAGATTTTTACGCAATAGGTAGCCATTAATTTCTGCGACAGACTGGCTGTCCACCAATACTATAAAACCCAATTCTTATTGCTATTCAATGGAGAAAGAAGATTTAGTTTCATACAATATCTAAAAAAGATTGCGCTTAAGTGAATATAGCAAACCCGACTAGAAGTTGAAATCGGCTCTCCAATTTATCACGCCGATCCGATATTGATTACACCAAAACGCAAAGCAAAAACAGCAAAAACAAATGACTGAAGATGAATTCCGTGTCGATATTTTGGCATTCTTTTTTTCTAAAAGAATTAAAATTGATAATTATAACAGTGAATGATAAGTGACAAAAAAAGAAAAAATGCTTAATTAAAACGAGTAAAGGAAAGAGGGGAAAATAAAAGATTAAAAAGTAAACAGTAGCAAGGAGAAAGTGAAAATGACCAATAAAAGAAAAAGAAAACTTTTAAGAAGGAAAAAAAAAAAAGAAGAAATTCTTAGATAAAAGGAGGAAAGAAAACAGGAGTAAATATGGGGAAATGAAAATCGGAAAATAAACAAGAGCAGAGAGAAAATGAAAATAATGAATAGAAGAAAAGGATAATTTTTAGGAAGAAAATAAAAAAAGAGGCTTAAGTAAGAGAAGGAAAATATGAGAAAATATGGGAAAATATGAGAAAATATGGGAAAATATGGGAAAATATGAGAAAATATGAGAAAATAAAAAACCGAAAAGTAAACAGGAGCAGGAAGAAAATGAAAATGAATATTAAAGAAAAAGAAAAAATTTTTGCAAATTTTCGTTTTAGGTCCCATAGGCTTTTCCCCCTTCAAATCTATCTAAAATAGCATTATTTCTATGCAAATGTATATGCTGAACTCAAATCAACAATTAGTTATCGAAGAAACCTACCTTCTTTTATTTGAAAGTCCATAAAAAAAAACTATATCTCGCACTTTTTCTCTCCCGTAACTCTCACGAAGTCATGTAATTAACTGCAGAATGACGTACTGCGTAGGCAACAAATTTCGGTCGATTTACTTCCTTTGTTGAAACTTCCGGCTATTTACTTCCTGTAATGAAAGCAATAAGCGTAGAAATACAATAGCGTATAACTCTATTTACAGGAAGTAAATCGCCGGAAGTTTCAGTAAAGGAAGAAAATCGACCGAAAATCGACCGAAATTTGTTGTCCGACGCAGAAAGTCATTCAGCAGTTAATTACATAACTGCGTTAGAGTTCAGTCAGTTAAGTGCCATACGTGATACACGCTTGGGCGATCATGTCTCGAAAGAGACATGACTGACTGGGCAGAAGATTATCCCGCAGTAGGTTGCCATTGCTTTCTGTGGTAGACTGGTTGCCGACCAAGGCTATAGAACCCAATCTGTTCTGCTATTTAACTCATAACTGGAAGGAAGAGACGGATTAATACCTTTCTCAAGGGTATTTGCGCGTAAGTGAATGCAAGGAATTCAACTGGAATTCGAACTCTGCTCCCCGATTTCTCATTCCGAGCCGATATCCACTGCACCACAACGCATATAGAGTTACGAGAGACAAAATGTAGTTCGATTTTTTATGGACGTTCGGATCAACAAGTTAGGTTTCTTCAATAACCAATTGTTGATTTGAGTTCAGCATATACATTTGCACAGAAATAATGCTATTTGGATAAATTTGAAGGGGGGGGGGAAGCCTTCAGAAGCTAAAACGAAAATTTACCAAAATTTTTAAGACGAAAAAAAGAAAAATGCTTACGAAACAGATGAAAAGTGAGAAAAAATGCGAAAAAGAAAAAAGAGCGAAAATGAACAGTAGCAGGGGAAATGCAAAAATGATTAATTAAATAAAAGGAAAAATGTTTTAGAAAAAGAAATTCTTAGGCAAGAGTTGGAAAACAAAAAAGAAGGAAAACATTTGAATATACAAGGTCGAAAAGAAAACAGGAACAGCGAGAATGTAATAGTGACTAATAAAAGAAAAGGACAATTATTATGAAGGAAAATGCTTAGGTAAATTGAAAGAAGAAAAAACGGAAAATATGGGAAAACTAGCAGTATAGCCCGGCGTTGCTCGGGTGTAATGAACGTTTTTATATATATATATTATCGATTTTCTGCACTATTGTAAGAATTGCAACCTTGAAACTTCTGAATATCGTTTCTTTTGTCTTTGTCCATGAGTGTATCAAATTTGATTAAAATTAGACCAATCCTTCTATAACCCGATTTTTTCCATTATCGATTATCGATATTTTTCGGGGGTACCTCAACACAAAACTGAGCTAAGAACACTCACAGACGATTATAGTACAACTGTGTAAATTTTCAAGAAAATCGGTTCAGCCGTTTCGGAGTCTATAGGTAACGGACGGACACACACACACACACACACACACACACACACACACACACACAGACAAAGTTCCATTTGTAAATAAGTTTAGACAATAATTCGAAAATAAACTGGAGCAAGGAGAATCTGAGGATGACAAAGAAAATTACAATTTTTATGAACAAAATGAAAAAGAAAGTCTTAGCTAAGTGTTCCTCTACTGACCTAAAAAATTATTTTTCATTTTATTCATAAAACGTGAAAATATTAGAAAATAAAAAGATAGAATTTAAATAGGTGTATGGAGAAAGTGTTGACAACTGTTAAAAGGAGAAAAACAAATGAAAAAAATGCTCAGGTAATATATGGAAATAAAATACGGGAAAATATGAGAAAATAAAAGAACGAAATATAAGGGACAATGTGAAGCTGATTAATAAAAAATAGATATTTTTTGAGAAGAACAAGAAAAAAATACTAAGATATTTTGAGAAAAGAAAAGACGGGAAAATATGAAAAAGTAAAATATCGAAACATAAAGAGGAGTAGGGAGAAAATAAAGATTACTAATAAAAGTAAAGGGTTATTTTTATGAAGAAAAAGAAAAATATCCTCAGTTAAGTCGAAAGAAAAGACGAGAAACTATGGCAAAATAAAAGATTGGAATGTAATCAGAAGCAAAGAGAATCTGAAGATCATTAATAAAAGTAAAGGGTTATTTTTATGAAGAAAAAGAAAAATATCCTCAGTTACGTCGAAAGAAAAGACGAGAAACTATGGCAAAATAAAAGATTGGAATGTAATCAGAAGCAAAGAGAATCTGAAGATCATTAATAAAAGTAAAGGGTTATTTTTATGAAGAAAAAGAAAAATATCCTCAGTTAAGTCGAAAGAAAAGACGAGAAACTATGGCAAAATAAAAGATTGGAATGTAATCAGAAGCAAAGAGAATCTGAAGATCATTAATAAAAGTAAAGGGTTATTTTTATGAAGAAAAAGAAAAATATCCTCAGTTAAGTCGAAAGAAAAGACGAGAAACTATGGCAAAATAAAAGATTGGAATGTAATCAGAAGCAAAGAGAATCTGAAGATCATTAATAAAAGTAAAGGGTTATTTTTATGAAGAAAAAGAAAAATATCCTCAGTTAAGTCGAAAGAAAAGACGAGAAACTATGGCAAAATAAAAGATTGGAATGTAATCAGAAGCAAAGAGAATCTGAAGATCATTAATAAAAGTAAAGGGTTATTTTTATGAAGAAAAAGAAAAATATCCTCAGTTAAGTCGAAAGAAAAGACGAGAAACTATGGCAAAATAAAAGATTGGAATGTAATCAGAAGCAAAGAGAATCTGAAGATCATTAATACAAGAAAAGATTAATTTTTGAAGAAGAAAAATGCTTAGGCAATATAAGGAATGTAAAAAAAACGAGAAAATAAAGGGGAAAACGATCAAAAATTGAACAAAAACAATGAGAAACTGAAAAAAAGGATGGTTTTTAAGAAGAAAAAGAAAAACTTCTTAGGTAAGTTGAGGAAAAAAAAAGAAGGAAATTTTGTGAAATAAAAGATTCAAACGTAAATATGTGAGGAACAAAGTGAAGATGAAAGTTAAATTTTTTTAAGAAGAAAAAGAAAAAAATAGTAAGAGGATGAAAAGAAAGACGGGAAAATATGTGAAAATAAAAAGAAAGATGATTAACAAAAACAAAATTAAGAAAAAAGATAGAAAATTCCTGACAACACATTGTTGCCATGAACTACTTATTACTACTTATTACTACTGTCACTACTTATTACTACTTATTACTACTTATTACTACTGTCACTACTTATTACTACTTATTACTACTTATTACTACTGTCACTACTTATTACTTATTACTACTTATTACTACTGTCACTACTTATTACTACTGTCACTACTTATTACTACTATTACTACTGTCACTACTTATTACTACTTATTACTACTTATTACTACTGTCACTACTTATTACTACTGTCACTACTTATTACTACTTATTACTACTTATTACTACTGTTACTACTTATTACTACTTATTACTACTGTCACTACTTATTACTACTATTACTACTTATTACTACTGTCACTACTTATTACTACTTATTACTACTGTCACTACTTATTACTACTTATTACTACTTATTACTACTGTCACCATTATTACTACTGTCACTACTTATTACTACTTATTACTACTTATTACTACTGTCACTACTTATTACTACTTATTACTACTATTACTACTGTCACTACTTATTACTACTTATTACTACTATTACTACTGTCACTACTATTACTACTTATTACTACTTATTACTACCGTCACTACTTATTACTACTTATTACTACTATTACTACTGTCACTATCATTACTACTTATTACTACTGTCACTACTTATTACTACTTATTACTACTGTCACTACTATTACTACTTATTACTACTTATTACTACTGTCACTACTTATTACTACTTATTACTACTTATTACTACTGTCACTACTATTACTACTTATTACTACTGTCACTACTTATTACTACTTATTACTACTTATTACTACTCTCTACTACTTATTACTACTTATTACTACTTATTACTACTCTCACTACTTATTACTACTGTCACTACTTATTACTACTGTCACTACTTATTACTACTTATTACTACTTATTGCTACTGTCACTACTTATTACTACTTATTACTACTTATTACTACTGTCTCTACTTATTACTACTTATTACTACTTATTACCAGTGTCACTACTTATTACTACTTATTACTACTTATTACTACTGTCACTACTTATTACTACTTATTACTACTTATTACTACTGTCACTACTTATTACTACTTATTACTACTGTCACTACTGTCACTACTATTACTACTTCTATTACTACTTATTACTACTATTACTACTGTTACTACTTATTACTACTTATTACTACTGTCACTACTTATTACTACTTATTACTACTGTCACTACTTATTACTACTTATTACTACTTATTACTACTGTCACTACTTATTACTACTATTACTACTTATTACTACTGTCACTACTTATTACTACTTATTACTACTGTCAACATTTATTACTACTTATTACTACTCTCACTACTTATTACTACTTATTACTACTTATTACTACTCTCACTACTTATTACTACTTATTACTACTTATTACTACTGTTACTACTTATTACTACTTATTACTACTGTCACTACTTATTACTACTTATTACTACTTATTACTACTTTCACTACTTATTACTGCTTATCACTTAGTTGTCATAATCTACTTAACACGTTATTGTCATAAGGCCACGTTCACCCAACTATTACGCTTTTAAATTTTAACAAAAAATCTCATGATCATCAATTTTGAAGTAAATTATTTCTCTTACTGATCACCTGATCATAATCAACTAATCAGATTGCATTTTAAACAGATAGCAATCGAAGACGTATATCTTCTGCATTCAATGGAAAGCACTCTCCAAATCTAGACAAATGCGAAATTGATCAATGCACAATCACACGTGTCTCAATCACAATTTACCTTTTGAATTCATAGAACTGTGTAAACGGCTTCTGCTCCGATGAACTTAGATCACTCGTGCCCCCTAAATACGAATTTGCACGAGATACTAGATTAGCAACTAGATCCCACCCTTTTACAGTGAAACCGATAAAATGCAGCCGTAACTTCTACTCCAACAGTTTCTTTCCTCGCACTTCCCGACTGTGGAATTCCCTTCCAAACGATTGCTTCCCCGACGGCTACAATCTCCAGGAGTTTAAATGTAAGGTCAATAGACACCTCCTAACACACTAACCTGCTCCCATTCTATCAAGCACTCTTCCCATCTGCCTAACCCTCATCCTCGCTATCCTTACTCATCTGTCACCTTCCTCCTGACATTCCCTATGTCTAACCACTCCTTCTCTTTACCTTCCCCTATGTAGCCCCATGCGCAATAGTGGCAGTGGAATGCCTTGCTTGGGGTGAGATGATTAAAAAAAAAACAAAAAAAAACGGTAATGTACAAAGAGTTTGTCTCTCTGACTGAGCAGATTTATCAGACTTCGAAGTTTCGTGACACGTTATGATGCTTTCACTTTGCAAATAGCTCTGACCTTGCCACCAATCAAGTATTGCGCATAAATTCATAAGCCTTAGGTACCTTAGACGAAAGTTCATCAGGGCAATTACCGCGAAAGTATTTATAGAAAAGGCGCGAGAAAGCTACGTTACGGTGGTGCCAAAGTGGCTGAAACTGTAATGCCACGTCTGAGCCAGTAACATTAAAAAATTATTCGGCTTTTATCAATAATATCTACATAGCATGAAACCAGGTGTGGCAGTAATATTCAAAATTATAATAACATAGATTCTGGCGAAAAAAAATCGAATAGCACGATAATGTTAACCAATTTTCTCAGCAGTAGACTTAACAATTGATTAAATAATTTTATAATCTTTTCAGTTCTCCCAGAAAAAAAAAAACAAGCCCGAGACGGCGCAGTAAATTACTCACAATGTGGTTAGTATCCGCCAAGCCGATGGAAGGAAATTAGAATATTTTCGTTTTTGGGACTTAAAAATTAACAACCCATTTCTTGCCCCAGTAAACAACAGATTGTAGGTCATTTTTTTTAAATCAGTTGCAAATTCGATCTTATTGAACAGATCAGATTTACTAGTAAGATAAATATATAAGATAGATGGAGCCGTTGAAGACACCTTCATTATTGCAAAGAAAATAAACTAGAACAGTTGCCATAAATAAAATACCCAAGAGTAGGAAACTGCTTAAGATTAAAAACGAGGGAAAACGAGGAGAAAGGTGGAAGAATAACATAAAGAAGTAAAAGCGGAAAAAAAGAAAGAAATGAAGAAAAAAGAGCAAATAAAAAATTAAAAAAAAAAGAAGAAAAGGAAGATGACTGGAATAAAATAACAAATAAGATAAGGAAGAGAAAGGAAAAAGAAGAGGAATAAAAAAGAACAAGCAAGAAGAGAAAAGGAAGAACGGAAGAAAATAAGAAAGGACGAGGAAGGAGAATACAACAAGATAAAAAAGAAAGTTAAAACATGAAGAAAGAAAACAAGAGAAACAAAAGCGAGAGAAATAAAAAACGAATATGACATAATGTTACTTACATTTTAGCTTCCCGCATATTTCTTGTCGACGAAATCCGTTGAACTGTCGACTGATTGAATACAAGTCCAAATCCTCGTAGAATTGATGAGAATAAAACATTAAGCACAGTATGCCTCGTGTAAGGATTAACTCCGTAACTGTAAATAAAGAAATATATATATATATATATATATATATATATATATATATATATATATATATAATCGTATCACCCCGAGCAAGACGGTAACGCCACTGATGTGCAGGGGGCTACATAAGAGTAAAAAGATTAAGTAGAAGAGAGTGAAGAGAAAGACGAACCAGTTAGAAAGGAGCAAAAGAAGGAAAAGAATACAGGTGTAATGATGGTGTATGGGTAGATATTTGAAGGCCATCACAATGCGTTTAGTAAAATAAAGGAAGGTAAAGAAGGTGTTGGGCATTACCTATTTCGAGATCAGAATCTCATCTTCAGAATGATAGGAGAGCTTGATTTCACGTCCAGTGGTGGACCGTGCCATTAAACGAATGGTCCTATTTCGCTGCTACTGCTGTAGTTACTTGTAGTGTGTATGTGTGTGTGTGTACCTGTAAGTGTGTTAGTGCATGCCTGCGTGTGTGTGTTTATGGTTTATACGTGTGTGCCATCGTAGGATTTGGCTTTTTCGCATCTTTGTTAAAGTGATAGTCGGCGCTGTTTTACGATTTGATGGTATATCTATCTGCTTTAATTTATGGTTTAGTATGTGCGCGCTGGCCGGTGGCAGGGTTTATCATTTTCGCATCTCTGTCAGAATGGTAGTAGGCGCCGTTTTACGATCTGATGTTATGTCTATCTGCTTTAATTGGAGGCGTGTTTATTGCTAAATTTTTCCTCTCCGTTCTCGTGTGTTCTCGTGTGTGTGAGTGTATGTGTTTGCGTGTGTGTGTGTGTGTGAGTGTGTGTGTGTGTGTGTGTGAGTGTGTGTGAGTGTGTCATATGTGTTTATGTGCGTATATTTCTTGTATTTTTTTTTCACTACTACCATTTTGACAGAGATGCGAAAATGCCATGTGAGACATTTGTTGCCGAGCAGTAGACGAAGTTAAACATGTTCAGGTTAGTGAAAGGTATTTGGAGTTTGACAATGAATTAGCATTAAGTTTTTCGTGAAATTTGTTGAAAGTACTTTCCATTCTTTGTAGCTCTTAAGAATCCGCATTCTGTCAACCAATGCTTTTTTTTTTCAGAAAGATAACTAACCCTCTCTAATTGTTGAATACAGACTCGATCATTCATTTTGAGGAGGACATCTCATCTGAACAGGGGTCGCAAAGTGGGTCACAAGGTATAGCGTTGAGACTTACGCATTGCTGCACTGAACTACCGTATTTTTATTATTCATTTATGTTTCTTGTGCGATTAAATATTTTATTCACTAATCTTCTGTTTCAGTGTTTTCCTTATGATATCATTAAACAGAAACTACGAGATTATACGAGCATCATAACACATGTATTCAAACTTATTCGTAAGGTTATGCCCTGCTTTCTTCTGTCGATACTTGCCTTCAATATGTCCGGCGAGTGTTAAATTTTCTAGGCCTTCCTCATTATGTGCCCTAGAATGTTCACCTGTCTCTTTCTGATGCTAAGTATAAGTGTTAGTTTGGTTTCTATTTGTTTTGTTTTTTCTGGCATCAAACCTATGGTTGTGTTTTAAGTTACTAATGCTTTAACCTGCAGAGGAAATCAGCTCGAAACAAAAAATCGAATGCAACGAATTCAACTGGAATTCGAACTCCGCTCTCCGATTTCCCGTTCTGAGCTGATATCCATGAATGACAACTACGCAATCAATAAAAAAAAGTAGAATGTAAAAAGTAAAATATAACTGCGTATCTTTCAACTTCAAAATTTTTGATTAAATCCTAAAAAATTGCAAAATATATCAAATTTATGAAGCTTTTCATGTTGCACTCTATTTATTCATTCTGTTTTATCCATATTTCCAAATTATATATATATATATTTATATATATATATATATATATATATATATATATATATATATATATATGAATTAATACATATATGTGTAAAAAAAAATAAATACATATATGTGTAAATAAATTAATACGTATATGTGTAAATAAATTAATACGTATATATTTAAATAAATAAACTAATTCATACATATTGAAATAAATAAATATATATATGCGTAAATAAAATAAATACATATATGTGTAAATAAATAAATTAATACATATATGTGTAAATGAATCAATTAATACGTAGATATGTAAATGGAAATTAACTGACTGATATGTAAATAAATAAATACATATATAAGTAAATAAATACATATATATGTCAAAAATAAATTAATACGTATATATGTAAATAAATAATTTAATATCTATGTGTAAATGAATAAAATAATACATATATGTGTAAATAAATAAATACATATATGTGTAAATAAATAAATAAATAACTACATATATGTGGAAATAAATAAATTAATACGTATATATGTAAATAAATAAATTAATACATATATGTGAAAATAAATAAATACATATATGTGTAAATAAATAAATACATATATATTTAAAAAATAAATTAATACGTATATATGTAAATAAATAAACTAATACATGTATATGAAAATAAATAAATAAATAAATATACGTGGAAATAAATAACTACATATATGTGTATAAAAATAAATTAATACATATATGTGTACATGCAAATCAAAAAACACAATGTCTGCCGTTACAATGCAAACAATGTTCTTAGTCATCACAAATTATCCGCCTTATTTTCACCGTTTTTAGCTGCAGGCTGTGTTTTCTTGAAAATGTTGCATATTAAAGGTATTAATAATTGTCAACTACTGAAATAAAAGCCAAATTTTTTTCAGAATCTACTAACTTATGTGCAAGAGCTCTGCTGGGCCTTAAGGGAGCTTAGAAAAAAAAGTGAGCAGCCATTGTTTGGCGATTCTTGAAGAGTGCACAGAAACAATTTTGCAGTGAGTTTAGTTTCGGTATTAGATGTACCTCTATTGTTTCCTCTGGTTTTTCTATCACAGAGAACACCTGCTCACTAATTTTCTGTTTTATTTTTTTAACTTAAGAAAACGTTTCACCATTTCTTAATAAGAAGTGAACGTAACGCGCCACGTGGCAATAAAAGAAGATATCGAAAATTAACGTGTAATCTTTTTTTTCTTTTTTAGTAGGAATTGGACTGACGGGCTGCCACAGAGAAGGACGAATTGCCGACGGAGGGAAAAATCCATTAATGCCGTGCAGCCGTTTTTTTAAAATAAAAGTTGAACTTCACACAGTACTAGAAAGGATTACTTAATTGACTGGCTTCGTTGTTTAACGGCATATCAACTCCTCATGGATCATTTAAAGTTGAAATTTAATTTTCATTATGAAGACTGTCGAAAGGAGAAAATCTATCAATGCCGTGTAGCCACTTTTTTTTAAAAATAGGACTTGAATTTAATCGCATGCACTAACAGAAAGGATTAATTGACTGATTTCTATGTTTAACGGTAAATGAACTCCTTATGAGAATTTTAATTTCGAAATTGAATTTTCTTGGAAGCTCTAAAGTAATCAAAAACATATGTTATTCTGCTTTCAGGAAACTTATCTGTCTCTTCCTGATATTAAATATGATTTTTCTACTCGTTTGCATCCTGTCAAACACCTCATCGTTGCTTACGATGTCTCTCTTTCCTTCTATCCGACCAGTGAGTATCGAATTCTCCAGGCCCTCCTTCCTCATTACATGCCTCAGGAACCTTATCTGTCTCTTCCTGATATTAAATGTGAGAAGAAAAATAATATTTAATATCAGGAAAAGACAGATAAGGTTCCTGAGGAACGTAATGAGGAAAGAGGGCCTGGAGGATTCGATACTCACTGGTCGGATAAGGAAAGAGAGAGACATCATAAGCAACAATGGGGTGTTGGACAGGATGCAAACGAGAAGAAAAATCATATTTAATATCAGGAAAAAACAGATAAGGTTCCTGAGGAACGTAATGAGAAAGGAGGGCCTGGAGAATTCGATACTCACTGGTCGGATAGAAGGAAAGAGAGACATCCAAATCAACGATGAGGTGATGAACAGGATGCAAACGAGAAGAAAAATTATATTTGATATCATGAAAAGGCAGATAAGGTTCCTGAGGAAAGTAAAGAGGAATGAGGGCCTGGAGAATTTGATACTCACTGGTCGGATAGAAGGAAATAGAGACATCCAAAGCAACGATGAGGTGATGAACAGGATGCAAACGAGAAGAAAAATTATATTTGATATCATGAAAAGGCAGATAAGGTTCCTGAGGAACGTAATGAGGAAAGAGGGCCTGGAGAATTCGATACTCACTGGTCGGATAGAAGGAAAGAGAGACATCGTAAGCAATGATGAGGTGTTGGACAGGATGCAAACGAGAAGAAAAATTATATTTAATATCATCGTTGCTTACGTGCTTACTCCATGTTATCCTCAGCATCCTTCTGTAAAACCAGATTTCTGCTGCCTCAAGCTTCTCCTTCATCCTTGATAGCTTCTCTGATCTTTAGTTAGCATTTTGGGATTCTCTTTTTACTGATGATCATACATTCAGTTTTCTTGAAGTTTACGCTCAGTCCTCTCTTCTAGCTTTTGTTATTGGTTTTGCAAAGTTTCAAATTCAAGAACGCTCATAAATATTCATCAGGTTATATGAAATGTCTCGACTAGCTAGGTTAAGCTGATGAATATGTATGAGCACTCTTGAATTTAAATTATGGTTCTTAGCATCTTCCATAATTTACTATATAACTGTGTCACTTAGCATCTCCTATAATTTACCTAAACTTTTCAGTTAACCTGATGAATATTTATGAGTGCTCATAAATTTCGTTTTTGCAAGACACTTTTGTTCTTAGTGAACCAAATAATCTACATGTTTCCATGTTCAATTCACTCTTTTGAAAATCTTTCATTAATTTTAACCTTTGTCTGCCAAAAAACCTCTGCCAACAAAGGCCTGGTAGTTTTTGCAAAAAGGATTATATTAGAAAATGGTAAAAAATCCTCATTCTCTTTCTTTCCTTTTACCCACAACATGCCTAATAGATAGGATGTGTCTCGTTTCCCACCGTGAGAAATCTTTCAACCCCTATTTAATATAATATCGAATTTAACATAACACATCACAGCACAGCACAGCACAGAATGCCTTTAGCTACATAGTCCTATAAATAATTCTATTAAAGCAATAAAAAACGTAAGTCACTAATTCAAGTAATGACCGTTAGGATATCAGCATTGGATCAAGCTGATTAAAATCCGTACTGTTAGTCGCTTAAGATATTCCCTCAATTCAGGTTTATCAACAATCGTCTTGTTGCTCATAGCTTCAAAATGTTTTCCAATGACTCTGAGAAGACCTAATCGATTGTAATTAGTAAGAAATATTAAAGAATTTTTATTTTACTGAAGTAATTTTCTGGGTTGGTTAAAATTAAACGACCAAAACAAAGAAATAAAAAAGAACATAATTGTTGCTTACTCGAATTCCAGTCGCCGATTTTCGTGAGCAATAACCCAAATTTTTGAGAATCCCCCAAGTGTCATGCATCCCTGAAAAGTAAATAATTATAATTAAAAAAAAAAAAAACAATAGATAAAAATAAAATAAATCAATCATTTAAATCAGTGGATACTCATATTTAAATAAACTATCTGTTTATTTATTGAACAGTATATATATATTAAATTTGTCTACCGGCCTGAAGTTTCGATAAATATTATTAAATAGAAATATGTGCTCTTTGGCAGGATTCGAACCTGTGTCCCACCTACTGTGCAGAAGGAAAAGCCTGTCGAATTAAGAAATCTATATCTATTCATTTTTACAGTTGGTAAATCTGTGTCGAAGAAAGGATTACCCATCAATTATATGATGGGAATAGTTTTCCAAAAATGCCTAAAATGTGAACATATTAACATTAATTATGTACAGAAATTACATTTACACAATTTATATTATACAGGCAAATGTCTTCATTTTTGTGGTACGCTCTGATTTTCTTTAAGTGTATGGAATTTTAAACCGAATCCTTTATTTCTTCCAGCGAAATTATGAAGATTGTTCTTGTTCCACATTCCATGCCTCTTCCAGATATCTCAGTATTAGTTATCTTCTTTTAAAATCAACTTCCCAAGTATTTGTTTGCTTCTACTGTAGCCAGGTATTGAACCCACGACACTTCCGGTTAATACTTGAATCATCGTGAGGAAGGCTAGAGCGCACAACGGCTGAAGGCTCGTGAATATAACAACAACGATGAGGATGATGTACAATACCTCATCGCCGAAATATGGACAGATTGTGAGGAAGATTTGACCGTACAACGGCCGAAGAGTCGTGAATATGACAATGATGAGGACGATGAACATAGTTTAAATAATAACAATACCTCATCATTGAAATATAGACAAATCGTGAGGAAGGCTTGACCGTATAACGATTGAAGCGTCGTGAATATGACAACAACTATGGGAACGATGTACCTAGTATAAATAATTACAATATCTCATCACCGAAATATGAACAGATCGTGAGGAAGACTTGACCGTACAACGGCTGAAACCTCGTAAATATGACAACAACGATGAGGACGATGTGCCTAGTTTAAATAATTACAATTCCTCATCGCTGAAATATAGATAGATCGTGAGGAAAGCTGTAGCATACAACGGATGAAGCCTCGTGAATATGTCAACAATGATGAGGACAATTTACCTAGATTAATACCTCATCGCCAAAATATAGACAGATCGTGAGGAAGGCTTGTCCTTATAACGGCTGAAGCGTCGTGAATCTGACAACAACTATGGGGACGATGTACCCAGTTTAAATAATTACCATGCCTCATCGTCGAAATATGAACAGATCGTGAGGAAGACTTGACCGTACAAGGGCTGAAATGTCGTGAATATGACAACAACTATGGGAACGATGTACCCAGTTTAAATAATTACAATACGACATCACCGAAATTTAAACAAATCCTGAGGAAGGAAGGCGTGTACAACAGCTGAAATGTCGTTATTATCACAAAAAGAAAGATGAGGAAAACAGCTCGAAAAATGTCAGTCAGTCAGTTAAGTGCCATACGTGAAACACGCTTGAGCGATCATGTCTCGAAAGTGACATGACTAACTGGGCAGAAGATTATCCCGCAGTAGGTTGTCATTGCTTTCTGCGGTAGACTGGTTACCAGCCAAAGCTATAGAACCCAATCTGTCCTGTTATTTAACCCATAACTGGGAGGAAGAGACGGATTAATACCTTTCCGAAGGGTATTTGCGCGTAAGTGAATGTAAGGAATTCAACTGGAATTCGAACTCGGCTCCCCGATTTCTCGTTCCGAGCCGATATCCACTGCTCCACAACGCATCCCGAAAAATGTAAATAGTCTAAATAATTATAATACCTCATTTCAAAAATATTTACAGATCCTGATGAAGTTTGGAGTATACAATGACCGAAACTTCGTAAAGATGACAGCAAGTAAAGAGAACAATATTCTTCAAACAATATTTTTTCGTGTACTCTATCCCCTTAGGACGTAGGTGATCATGGACATCTACTTGGCTCTGTCTCGTGTTGCTCTCAATATTTTTCCTCTTGGTATCTATCCCAAACCCCGCTTTGCCATTCATTTGCTCAGGCCTATCAAGTATGCCTCGCACAGCTTTCCCCTGTCTCTCTTTCCATTTATCCGTTCTATGATTATTAAATTCTCCAGACCCTCCTTCCTCATTATGTGTCCCAGGAACCTTATCTGCCTCTTCTTGATGTTAAGGATGAGTTTTCTTTTCGTTTGCATCCTCTCCAACAACTCATCGTTGCTCCCGTGCTCAGTCCATGGTATCCTCAGCATCCTTCTGTATAAGAACATTTCTGCTGCTTCAAGTAGACAGACCGTGTGGAAAGCCGGAGTGTAAAGCGGTCAAAATACCGTAAATATGAAACCAATGATGACGTCAACAATTCGAACAATCTAAATAGTTTGAATAATTACAGTGCCTCATTTTCGAAATATAGACAGATCGTGAAGCAAGCCTGACCGTACTACGGTCGAAACGTCATGAATATGACAACAAAGATGAAGGAAGAAGTCCGAGCAATGTAAATAGTTTAAATAATTACAATTACTCATCTTAGAAATATAGACTGATATACTGATAGGGCTCTACATAACTGGGAAATGCTGTTATTAAATCCGAACGAACACCGGCTTAGCGAAAGATGTGTTGTAGTAGTAACAAATACATTACTAAATAATGGTTACAAATAATTAATAAATTAATAATAAAAGAAAAATTAAAAGTTAAGCAATAAATAGATGAGAATGGTAATTAACCATAATGAGTGTAAAAGTTGGATTGCAAAAATAGTTAAATATAGTTCTGAATATTCCCATGATGCGTTTTATTGTAAAATAAAACAAACAAAAACGAAATAAACAGACATCAAAATTTATTTTTCGACCATCGAAGAAGGCAGACGTTCTTGTTCTGGAAAACATGGTGTCAGCAACAGATAAGCAGCATTTCTTCATGTCTATATATGTTTCAGTCATAACGCACATGGCTTTTTGAAAGTTAGAATAATTTCTCGGTAACGTTTTATCGTTTTTTATTTAAACAATACAAACAAAACCATATAAGACATATGGTCTTATATGGTTTTGTCTGTATTGTTTAAATCCTGTTTTGATCATGTGATATCCACTGTCACCTTAAACAAAATACATACAAAAAATAATATTCGAAAAACGCCAACAAATCGCCAGAACACCACAGCAGTTGCATTAAAAAGATTAGCAAAACTTTAATAAACAAGAAAGTCATCACGGAGAACTAAACACCAAATAAGAGACAGAAATTTCTGCTAGACATGTTCTTTTGTTAACCATTTCTCCTACAGTAGACGATAGAATTTCTTTAATTTACGATTTTAGTTCCATAAGTTTCTGGGACGTATAAAGAAAGAGGGCTTGGAGAATCTGATAGAGAACAGATGGAGGGAAAGACCGACAGGGGAAAGCAACGCAGGTCAAATTTAATGGGCTTATGGCTTAGATCTGGATTTGGCTCTCGAGAGCTGTAATATTTTTATTTAAAAAAATATACTAAATCTAACCATATTTTGTATAATGTTCAAATTAATTATGCATGTTTCCTACCAATGAGCACGGAGAACTTATTGAATTGACAGAACACCTTTATAGATAGATAGATAGATAGATAGATAGATAGATAGATAGATAGATAGATAGATAGATAGATAGATAATGAATAAAGATAGATAGATAGAAAGATAATGAATAAAGATAGATAGATAGATAGATAGATAGATAGATAGATAGATAGATAGATAATGAATAAAGATAGATAGATAGATAGATAGATATGATAGATAGATAATGAATAAAGATAGATAGATAGATAGATAGATAGATAGATAGATAGATAGATAGATAGATAGATAGATATGAATAAAGATAGATAGATAGATAGATAGATAGATAGATAGATAGATAGATAATGAATAAAGATAGATAGATAGAAAGATAATGAATAAAGATAGATAGATAGATAATGACTAAAGATAGATAGATAGATAGATAGATAGATAGATAGATAGATAGATATGAATAAAAATAGATAGAAAGATAATGAATAAAGATAGATAGATAGATAGATAGATAGATAGATATGATAGATAATGAATAAAGATAGATAGATAGATAGATAGATAGATAGATAAGATAAGACTAAAGATAGATAGATAGATAGATAGATAGATAGATAGATAGATAGATAGATAAGAATAAAGATAGATAGATAGATAGATAGATAGATAGATAGATAATGACTAAAGATAGATAGATAGATAGATAGATAGATAGATAATGAATAAAGATAGATAGATAGATAGATAGATAGATAGATAGATAGATAGATAGATAGATAGATTATAAGCATAGGAAAAAGTTACTCTCCTCAAAATAATTTTACTCGATTGACTCCATTTTCCTAATAATCGTCTTACATAAACATAACGTGAATCACGGAAGGAAAACAAAAAGAAATTTTAATTAAAATTTTGAACAGGTTAGAAAGCATTTAAAAAATTTTTAAAAATAATAACAACAAAATTTGATCTTTCCTCTTAATAATAGCATAAACATTTTGATGATAAAATTTTGTTTTTATTAAGTTTTAATAACATGATATGTTGTTTTTTTTGTTTTTTTTTTGTTTTGGCAATTGAGCGGAGGTGCCTAAATTCGTAGTTTCTGTCTTCTGTTTGACTACAACCTCCATCTCATAGATGAAAAAAACAAAACAAAAAACAAATCTAATTTTCTCAACGATTTTCTATAAAAAAAATTATATACTTGTATAATTTATTTTTCGGTGCGTGGTTGAAAGAAGTAAGCGTATTTTTACTTTCTTTCAAATGTTCGTTTTTACTTTTGGTAAGCAGAGCGGAAATATAGATTTTGAGTCAAAGGTAATATTTTTTGAAAATGAGTTTCTAAAAATCTGTGAGCGTCTTTAATCTTGATGACAGAGACATTTTGGCTCCACTCTGGAAGCATTAATTAAACGAATGTTTGCACTGACCGGGACGATAAAGCGAGACAGGAGCTTGTCAATCGAAATTCCATTTGCCAGATCTTGCTTTGATGATTGCGGGATGTCTTTTGTTTAACCACACATTTCGACGTAAATCAGTCTCCATGCATAAGACCAAAGAGTTCAATAATGTCATTGTAGGTCATTCTAAGTAACTTGTGAATCTTCAATGGCATACTAGATAGATAAATGTTTAATGAGCTATATAGAGAGAACTGATCAATGATAGATGAATCGATAGATATATAAACAGATCTGAACATTTAACTAGACAGAAAGATAGATTGAGAGAGAGAGACAGAGATCTGAACAATGAGAAAGATAGATATTAACAAGTTGATATAGATAGATAGAAAGTTAGATATCTGAGCAAAGAAATAGATAAATAGTGAGAGAAATATGAACATTGGACAAGATAGATAGATAAATCTGAGCAATGACCTAGACAGATAGATAAAGAGATATAAACAATAAACTAGATAGATAGAGAGTAAGAATTATATATATATATATATATATATATATATATATATATATATATATATATATAGTCATCCGCAGAGAGATCTGTTTCGCTGTATCACAGCTCATCATTACGGTTAGACAGCCGATTGCTTTTTACCCAGGATTGAAACCCGACCGAATTGGCGTCAGTCGGCGATTCTACCTCTGAGCTACGGGCACTCGGTAGAAGGTGGCACACATGTTAGCATATATATATATATATATATATATATATATATATATATATATATATATATATATATATATATTGTTCGTTGTTCAGATCGGTCATTCAGTAATGAATTAGAACACACTAACTACTGACGTATGTGTACATGGTATATCACACGCTAAAAGTCTGCCTCCTTCTACCGAGGGCCCTATATATATTACAAACAAAGTAGAATTAAACTCGGTATCCAATGATCTGATGATAGCTTTTGTAAAACATTTATAGTATTTACATCATTCGGACTTTTGTCCACATCTTTTTTGGCATATTCACATCTTTTTTGTCCACATCTTTTTTGGCATATTCACCACAAGCTGGAGCTGTTGTACGCTCCGGCCTTTTTCAGGTGACTGCAATTTCGAACTGAGCCTTTTATAGTATTTTTATTATTTGAACTATTGTCTTCATCTTTGTTGCCATTTATATGACATTTCGGCCGTGGTACGCTCCGGCCTTCTTCAGGTGCTAGGAATTTCGAACTGAGCCCTTAATTACAATCATTGGGGTATAATAGCACATGGCCTAGTGGATATAGACGTTGCTTAGTTCATATGAATCCTAGCATCCCCTCAGGACATGCCTCTCTACTAGATCTATGCTTCACCTCTGTACCTGACTCCTGCCAAGTCTCGCAGCTTTGCCCTCCCGGCAACTCCTATCATGCTGTTGTTTCTCTCAATATTTCTCACCAGTCTCACACCCATCAGGAGTCTCTTACCTACAGGATCTCCTGGGTGAAAGCTGGCATTGATACCTTCATACCTACCAGGAAATTTCGTTTTAAATCTCATTCCTTTCCCTGGTTCTCTCCTGCCTGGTAGGCCGCCATAGCCCTCAGGAACCACTACTTCCGACTATTTCGGAGACATCTGACCACAATAGGCGCCTATTTACCTCTGCTCGTAATGAGGGCAAGAGGATGCTGAATGACGCCAAGTGGTTGTTTGCTGAGAGAATAAGACAGCGCATAGCTGACTGCAAGTTCCACTCCAAGGACTATTGGCGGCTATACAAACGTGCGGTGAACAACAGCAAATTCTCCATCCCTCTGTTAATCAATTAATTTGAGGTCTTCACAGCATCAGCGGACAAGGCCGAGTGCTTTGCTCGCAGATTCTCATCCAACTCCACATTTGACTCGTTTGGAGTACCCGCACCCGACATTTCTATTAGAATCGAGGTTAAACTGAATGATGTTTACATTACCCCGTCACTAGTATGTAAGGTAATATCTAAACTTGACCCCAATAAAGCAAGTGGAGGTGATGGAATCCCGTTCATCGTCTTTAAGAAATATGCCCCCTCAACTCTCCTCTGTCCTCTCTAAACTCTATAATTCCTGCCTTTCTGCTTCCTGTTTTCCTGCACGCTGGAAGTCCTCTTCTGTGGTCCCTGTATTTAAGAGCTCAGGGGAACCCTCGGGCCCATTCAACTATCACCCTATCAGCCAACTACTAATTTTCGGGAAAGTGTTCGAGGTCATTATTAAAGCTGAAATAGTTCAACATCTTACTACCCATAAACTATTCTCAGACAGGCATTACGGCTTCCGCTTTGCCAGGTCACAGGACGGATAGAGGGAAAGAGAGACAGGGGAAAGCAGCGTAAGGCTTACTTGACTGGCCTGAGCAAATGGATGGCAAAGCAGGGGTTGAGAGAGATACCAAGAGGAAGAATTTTGGGAGCGACAAGAGACAGAGCCAAGTGGAAGTCCATGATCGCCTGAAGGGATTCAGTACATTAAGAAGAATAAAAACAAAAGGAGATATTGGAGTGTCTTGTCTGTTGATGTTAGCTATAAGAGAATAATGGTAAGTGCTATTGAAGTGGCTCGGCTGCTGGTATTTGCCATAAGAGATTAACGCCATGTAATATTTAGCTGGTTCGACCGCTGAATTTTGATTTGAGAGATTAAAACTTGGTGCAATTTAAGTATCTCGATGCTGGTATTTGCTATAAGAGATTAAAGGCTGGTCCACACTTAGTGACTCGGCTTCTTGTATTTTCTATTTAAGGGATTAACGCTGATTGTTATTTAAGTACCTCAATTGTTATTATTTGTTATAAATTATTAACAGTAGGTGATTGTTAAATGTCTCAGCTGTTGTTGTTTGCTATATGGGATTAACGTTAGGTGATCTTAAAGCTATTATTCCCTATAAGAGATTAATAGCAGGTGATCTTTAAGTGGCTGGGCTCTTGGTATTTGCTATAAAGCAGGGGTTCTAGACTTTTTAGAATCGCGGCTCACTATTCATGACCATATCTTATGAGGACACACTCAAATTTACTGGGTAAAAAAAAATACTTTTAATTATCGATATCTATAGTTTTCTTATATCCTTTATAAGTAGATATCTAACCTTTAGTCACAGAATTTTAGCTTGTCTGGAGTATCTGTACCCGGCTTTCCACGCCAAACTGAGGCCAAACTGAATGACATCCACATTACCCCCTCGGTGGTCTCTAACATATTTTCAAAGCTGGACCTCCATAAAGCGAGCGGTGGTTACTAAATCCCAATCACTGTCCTGAAGAAATGTTCCCCTGAACTCTCCTATGTTCTCTCCAAACTCTATAATTACTTCTCTGCTTCTTGCTTTCCTGCCTGGTGGAATTCCTCCTCCGTGGTTCCTATATATAAAAATACTGGTGAACCCTCTGAACCCTATATTTATCGCCCTATCAGCCTCCTACCGATTTTTGGCAACGTGTTTGAAGCTATCATCAACGCCGAGGGGGTTCAACATCACACAACCCACAGTCTCTTCTCTGACAAACTACGGTTTCCTCTTCACCGGGTCTACTGCTGATATGCTCACGACCATCACTGAGTATACACACCAAGCTCTCGACAAGAACAGCAAAGCCCGATGCCCTAGATATCTTCAAAGTGTTTGACTGAGTCCGGCATGTTGGCCTTCTATGCAAGCTCCGGGGCTATAGTATAACTGGACAATTGTTTGACCTAATTCAGCAGTCATTCTCTTTAAATCGCACAATGAAGGTTGTATTGAAAGGACATACCTCCCAATACTATCATACGAGAGCGGGTATTATAGGTCCTATGCTTTTCCTTATCTACATTAACGATTTTCCAGATGTAATAAGATCCAAAGTAGGTATATAAGCTGAACACTCTACTGTTTACTCTCGCCTTACTCAAATATCTCCCGAGGCTCACAAAGCAAACCTCGCCGCTGAGCTTGAAAAGGACCTTCAATCCGTGGTGAACTTGGGTAAGGAATGGTCGTGAAATTTAATGCTTCCAAGACGAAGCTGCTATCGATTAACCATCAGAGACAATCGCTCCTACCCCCCATTAGCATGGATCAGGTTAGTCTCCCTGGAAGCAAAACACTGCACCTCCTCGGGTTAACTCTCACAACAGACCTCAAGTGGAATGTCTACATAGAATCCATAGCTAAATGCGCTGCTAAGAAGGTCGGTTCTCTGTGTATGGCCAGGAAGCTTTCTCCGTTTTAAACCATCCTCCACATTTATAAATCTACCATCCGCCCGTGCATTGAATAATGCTGCCACATCTGCTCGGGTGCCCCTGCTATGCACCTAGGGGTCCTTGACAAAATCCAATCTGTAATGTGATTGATCCCGATTTGGCAGCTCAGCTACAGTCAATTTCTCACCGGCGCAATGTGGCTTCCCTGTGTCTCTTTTACAGATACTTTCACGGCTTCTACTCCGATGAACTTAGTTCCCTGGTGCCCTCTATATATGATTAAAGATTAGCAACTAGGTCCCACCCTTTTACTGTCAAACCAATAAAATGCAAACTCAAATTCTACTCCATCAGGTTCTTTTCTCGAACTTCCCGCTTGTGGAATTCCCTTCCATTTACTTGCTTCCCCGACAACTACAATTTCTAAGAATTTAAATGTAAAGTTAGTAGTTATCTCCTATCTTGCATTCTCTCTCTCATACCTCTTTCTCCGTCCACTCCACTATCATCCGTATTCTCATCCTTTTCTTACACACTTCCTGATACCCCCTATAACCTGTCACTCTTTCTCATAGCTTTCCTCCTATGTAACCCCCAGCGGATCAGTCGCAGTAAACTGCTTTGCTTAGGGCAATATGATTATAAAAAAGAAGGTTAGGCATAGAATCTTGGCGCATCATAATCCTAATATAATCGAAGGATACCTAGAAATATTTTTAAAAATTATGGATAGCTCTAATCAAAAGTTACAATTCTGCAATCAGCTGTTAAAGTATTGTATTAATAGGCGAGAAGTTTTTTTCACAATGACAATTGATTAAATTGAGAACAACACTGATTCGTTAAGCACGTCAAAAACACACTGTTTTATACGACAGCAGCCTGGCAATAAAAGTCGGAGTCTTGAACTATCTCAACAAATGGCGTTGAATTGAAGCCAAGGCATAATTCTAGTATAACATTTTACGACCCACTAACATCCTGATTTGACCCACCAGTGGTTCATGATCCATATTTTGGGAAATCTTCTATAAGGGATTAACGTTAGGTGATCTTTAATTGCCTTGTTGCTATTTTCCATAAGAGATTAGGGGGATCTTTCAGTGACTCGGCTCTTGGTATTTGTTGTCAGAATTTTAATGTACATATGTGACGACGCTCTCGGGTCGCTGGTCGTGATGGCTTTGACTCAGTAGCTGGTCTTCAAGTCGTCTATTACAACAGTGTTCCTTCTTGCCCACGCTGTGAATTTTGATCCCAAGGAAGACACGTTGAAATCTTGCTAGCTGTATCTTTACCACGTCGGAAACCAGGCCGGACGCGCGTACACATTAGGGTTAATTAAAAAAAAAACGGCACCAAAAAAATAAATAAATAAATAAGTAAATTCGATGATGCCTGGATAAGTTGCGGAAATATACAACCCCCCCCCCAAAAAAAAAACAGCAAACAGAAATAGAATATAACAGTCATCGAATTCCTGTTCTTACAACGGAGCGAATTTCAATTTTTTTCTTCAAGTTTTGACGGTTTCAAAACTAAGTCTTATCAGGGCTTTTCACCGAAGCCTTACGGAAACAGCCGAAGATGAGTCTTTGTGACGACGGCGGTAAATTCGTCTGGTCTGACTTAGCCGGGCGCGGCAGCAACAACTATTCTTACTTTAACTCGGCTCTTTCTAGTTCTTTATATCTTCAACCAAGACTCTATCGGAGGCGCGTCATTTGACTTTAACTCTTTTAAGTCTGTCGGCGGCAGGCTTCTCTACGTTTCTTTACATCTTCAGTCAGAGGCTCTATGGGAAGCGACCATTCTTTCAGTCGTGGCTCCCGGTTGGGAACATCTCTCCCTCAGTCGTTACCTCACGACTGGTCCAAAGGCTCAGCTCCAACTCCAACTGATTTTGGCTTTCTCGGCTGTGGTATTTATACTCTTGGTGGGGACATGACAGACACTAGGCGTCCATGCAAATCAAATCTTTAACCAATGAGATCACTCCCAGCTCGCATCATGGGGCGGAGTGATTTTACTCCCTTGGTTTAACCAATGAAATAGCAATATTTCTATTGACGTAATTTCTTTTCTTCTTCTTCCCGAATACATCATTTTTTCAAGTTTTCAAATTTACAAATCTTTTCCCGGCGAGATTTATAATTCACTTTATTCCCATAGACAGAATTTAACCTTTTTGCAGTTATCAAAAAATGTTTGACAGTCGTGTTTTGACTGCCGCTATTTTTCACTTCCACCAGCCGTAAAAACCCAAAACTTCCAACGTTGTCTTTCTTAGTTACACAATGGCGGCCAATGATGACCTTGCCTGACCCCCAGCCCACAGCTGCAAAAGCATATTTTTCGTTTTTATTGTCTTCAATTTTCAGCTAGTTTTTCAGATTTTACAAGTTTTGTAATAAATAACTGTTTTTAACTTAACTCATATTGCGATTGACAATAAACTGCAGAATTAATAATACCACTAGTAATAATTTCTTTCGCTCCGCCGTACTAAACTTAGGATTACATATTTTTCTTCACATGCAATGTTATAGTATTATGTATTTTTCTCCACGATCAATATTATATTATATTTTCCCATATATCAAAATAGTTTTGCACTTATTATCGTAGCGAATGCTGGACAATTTCATTAAAGATGAAGGAAAGACTTGAAGCAGCTGAAGTATGATTCTACAGAAGGATGCTGAGGATTCCATTGACAGAACACACGATAAATGAGGAGTTTTTGGAGAGGATGGACACAGAACTGACACTGATGCTTAACATCAGAAAAAGACAGCTAAAGTTGTTGGGACCTGTAAGGAGGAAGGAGGGCTTGGAGAACCTGATGCTCACGAGACGGATAGAAGGGAAGAGAAACAAGGGAAAGCAGCGCACGGCATGTTTGATGGAATTGAACAGATGGACGGTGGAGCATGGTATGAGTTGAATAAAAGGAGAAGGGATATAAAGAGCGACGGGGGATAGGTAGTAATGGAGGGCCATAAACGCCTTCGTTCTGAAGAGAAACGACACAGAGAAGAAGAAGATTATAATTATCGTCAAGTCTGCTAGTATTGCGCTCGATAATCGAAATCGCTATTAAGAATGATATGCGCGATTGGCAGCTTCCGAGATCGTCTTGAATTCATTGGGAGGCTCTAACAATTTAACTGATGTATTTACCTTAACAAATACAGCAATCATACCCGAATACATGATGCAACTCTGAAAGACATCCGTCCATACCACTGCTTTCATCCCGCCCTGCAAGAAAAAAATAAAAATAATAATTAACCATTGAATTCCATTGGACAGTTAGCAAAATAAAATAAAACAGTAACTGGTCCTGGGTATGACCGTAAACTTCATCCGGCAGCAAGGCCTCTTATTTCGAGGTTGTGAGAAGCTTGGAACCACCTCTTCATTGCTGTTGTTCCTAGGTCCACCCTGACCCGGAGTGGTAGCACCTGTTAGGGTCCCAGCTATGGGCAAAAAACTGGGGTCAAAACACTATGAAAGTATAAAAATAGACTTTTATAAAAAATATACATTTTCGAATGAAAAATATTACCAACAATACATTTTTGGAGAAAAAATATTATTACAGCACATTTTTGAAGGGAAAAAATTATTCTCAGCAAAACATTTTTTAATACAAAACTAGAAGGCATTTTTAGTTTTCCAAAATAAAAAACATTTCATCAAAATCAGACTAAATCAACCTTCTTACTGAACATTAAAAAATACCTTAAAACATTACCTTTTTGGCATTGAATAACCCACAAAGGTTGATATGCCGTTAAACAAAACTCAAACTAAAACAGTAACAAACTGGATAAATAAAATCCATCAGACTTCTTTCCTGTGCCATGTTACTTTAGTACGTGGGCAATAATGAATTTCTTTCTAATCTTCTTCCTTATAACTCAAAGCAAACCATGACTCTGTAGCAACCATTAGTGGCCGTGTTATCCATTTTCAGAAACTACTGAAGTAAATTCTTGTCGATCCCGGTAACATAAGCAAGTCTTCATGGCCTAGAAATGACAGCAAGGCTTCAGCATCATCAACCATAGTATAAAATAGAAACCTCGATGGGCGCAGTTAATCGTGACAACTAGCAGAAGCGGCGTCTTCAGTGACAACTTCTATTTCGCTTTGCTATGTCCCTTCATGGCTTTCAAGATCCCCTTATTCTTGATGATTCTTAGCACGCTTTCTCCTTTTGTACCACCCAAATCCCGCTCTGCCATTGTTATGTCGCCAAGTATAAATGAATAACTCGACAACAGAATTAGAATATAAGTTGTATTTCCGCGGAAAGACGGTTAGTATGTACAGAAGTGATTAGTAGTATTTACAATAGAAAGATACACGAGTCCAATCCGTCGTAAGACGTGTGTATACGTGATTCCTTCCGGTACTCCACCGGAAGTGTGACTAACTTTTCACTGACTCGCACTAACTCTTCAGTAACTCATTAGAGACTCTCAAGTGACTCTCTACGACTCATTATTGAGTTGTCCCTCCCAGTAAGGGCAACATGTGACACATGGTCAGTTTGGACTGGGATTTCCGGGCTATATGGCCCAACCAAAAAATATCTGTCTATTTTTGCCCAGTCGTGCCTCTACCCTTCGTTGGAACCACGACTGGGTTATTGCTCTCTGCTCGGAAGCAGAGAGCGCCCTCTACCCGAAGGCAGAGTGCTGACAGTGTCGTAGAGTCGTCAGTCCAGTGACTCTCTACGACTGTATTTACTAGCCTTCCCACGTAGGCTGGATGTGACACATGGTCATTTTATAGTGGGTATTCCCGGCCATATAGCCGGGCCAAAAAATGTCTGTCTATTTTTTCCCAGTCGTGGTTCTACCCTTCGGCGGAACCACGACTGGGTTATTGCTCTCTGCTCGGAAGCAGAGAGCGCCCTCTACCCGAAGGCAGAGAGCTGACAGTGTCGTACAGTCGTCAGTCTAGTGACTCTCTACGACTCTCCTGTAGAGAATCCACCATTGCTATATATAGCAATGGGAACAGTCCATTTGTAGTCAAATAGGAGCGGCGCCCTAACAGCCATCCACCTGCTCAGGCCCTTCAAATATGTTATTGGCTACTTTTCCCTGTCTCTTTTTCCTCTATCTGACCTGTGAGTATCAGCTTCTGCAAGCCTTTCTTCCTCATTAAATTTACTAAGAATTTCAGCTGTCTCTTCCTGATGCTTAGTATTCATTTTGTTTTCGTTTCCATCCTTTCTGATACCACAACATTGTTCACATGCTCAATCCATGAAATTTGCAGCATCTTTCTGTAGCACCCCGTTTCAGTTGCTTCAAGTTTTCCTTCATCTTTAATGATAATGTCGAGCATTCAATGTCAAAATGAAGGACAGACATCACATATCAACCCAGTACTCTCTTCTTTGTTTCTAGCGGAATTGTTTTGTTTTTAAATACACTGCTCAGCGTCTGGAATGCATTCTTGGTCATGCCAATTCGCTTTCAGATCTCAATGTCGCAAATTTCGTCTTTTGTTAGAAAACTTCCCAAATATTTAAATTTTTGTACTTGCTTGATTTTAGTATCCTCAACCTGTAATTGGCTTTTTGGGCTCCTCTGTTTGCATACATTCGGTTTTCCTTGTTTAAGGCAGCATGTCTGCCTTAAACAAGGAAAACCGCTAAACAAGAAAAACTGCTATCGTAGGACAGTTCTGGGAATAGGACATGCTGCCTTAAACAACGAAAACCGAATGTATGCAAACAGAGGAGCCCAAAATGCCAGTTACAGGTTGAGGATACTAAAATCAAGCAAGTACAAAAATTTGGTAAAATTTGTGGCAGTAATTGTGTGTTCAATCCCTTGGCTAGGTAGTGCGTATATGAATTCAGTGGAAAGGTGGAGTGCCATGCCATATTCGATCTGAAATTAACGAGATATCCCTAGATATGGACATCAAAATGAGAACAGTCAAACTCCGTAGATTAAATGAATTAAAGATTTAGTTAGGAATTCCTTGAAGATTGTCAGCACGTAATGAAAGATGAAAGAAACAGCGGTTGAAGCATTGAGATATTAACAACAATGATTAGGACATCATTCCGAATATAGATTATTTTAACACTTTAATCCAGAAATTCAGATTGCTATTCAAGTTACTCGTTGTTTTAGCTACTGCTTCAGTATATCCTGTAAGCGTTAAATTATCTAAGTCGACACTTACCAATAGGAATCCCCAAAATGTTTGCTGTATCTTTCTTAATTATACAAATTCTTTTAGCTACGTTTTCCTTTAAAACTTTCTCGCTGTCCTGATGTTAAACACTTAAAATAATAAGCACATCTGTATCGCTTCAAGACTCTTCTTTATCTGTAATGAACGTAAACAAGTATTATCTGTTGTACATGAGAATAGATATGTTACAGTATCTACGTCTTCAAATCCAGTTTACACGTAGGATACATTTTCTTTAAGCCTATTTAGTTATTCACAAGGACAGTAGTTAAATGACCGCTGCGAATGAAGAAATATTTTCTTGTACAAATCGAAAAATATAAGATATTTTATTGCCAATCATTTCACCAGGGCGAGCTACGCGTTTGACAACTATTAAGGTTCGATTCATGCATCACAGGTCTAAATAAGAGGGATATAGTATTAAGTGATTTTCTAAGCACGGTTAATATGGGACACCCATTGATAATCAAACTGACTACTCAATTGTAATGATTCATGTGAAATAAGCTTGCACCATGTAGAGGTGTCTAAAGAGATTTTCTAAGCATTGCATGTGGCACAAGGCTGATAGTATGAAGACACCCATTGTGGATTGAATTTACAACTGAGCTGCAATTGTTCTTGCGTGCTATGCTTGCTGACCATTACACCACCTTGTGATGCCCAAGCCAGACTTAAATAGAGAAGAAAATGTCTTGCAACTCTACATCTGAAAGTTTTATTTGAATTGTTTTAACAATGATTACAAAATAATCAAACAAGGAAGGGTATGTGATGGAAATGTTGTAAAAAGAAAATCAACAAGGAAATAAGTTCGAATCCATGCACGAATTGAAACTGATCTAAATTTTAAAAAAGAGGGTTTCAGATAAAAAAGTTGTTCGACTCACCATTGTTGTATAAATAGCAGATCCTAGAGCAACGACGATAATTGATGACCAAAGAGGGAAATCAGTGACTGAAACACAAACAAAAGTTTTTTTCTAATTAATCACCAGACTATTGTTAACATATTTTTTATTTTTCTAAAACCAGGAAGATTCATTTTATTTGCGATTAGTATTAAATATGTTCGCCTTCATATTTTTATGATAGTAAATGTTTTCTAATTGCATTTATTATATATTTTGCAATCGCGTTCAATTATACAAATTTTGGCTCAGATTTCATTGAAATGAACAATTACTGCCTTCTCTATCATGGTGACTTTTATATTCATTTGGGGCAAGTACAGAACATCCTGAGATTAGATGGTCTATTATTCATTAATATTAAATATTTTTTGTCTTTGCAGTATTTACATTATTCGAACTATTGTCCTCATCTTTGTTGCCATTTGTACGACGTTTCGGCCGTTGTACGCTCCGGTTTTCTTCAGGTGCTAAGAATTTCGAACCGAAGCCTTTATCACAATCACTGAGTTATATCATCCTCATTCTTTGCGTAGTAATGTCTCTTTTGGAAGTCATGAGTTATCTCCCTCTAACCATGCAAATTACTTGTTCACCACTGCTGTATCCGGGTATTAAACTCACAACTCTAAGAGTCAAGTCAGTAAGTAACCAACGTTTTTATCCGAATCGTACAACCGCTGAAATGTTGTACAAACGTCAACAATGATGAGGACAATAGTCCGAATAATGTAAACACTGTAAATACTACCTCATCACAGAAATATGGACAAATATTTTTGCTTTTGAGTTCATTGATATTAAATACATTTTTCTATACTTCTGAGATGAGGCAGTTGATTTTTTAAACGCCGCTTAATTGTGGCACAAGGCCAAGAGTATGGGGTACCCAGTGACGACCGAACTCACTACTCAGTTGTAATAGATTTTAATAAGACAAGCTTGCTAACCGAGATGACCACTTCTGAGATGAGATAGTATTTACATAATTTACATTGTTCAGACTGCTGTCCTCCTCTTTATTGCTATATTTACGATGTTTCGGCAGTTGTACGCTCCGGGCTTCTTCAGGTGTTATAAATTTCGAACCGAACCCTAGGTACTTGTTTCGTTGTATGATACTGCTTATACCGACCATTTCCTGATCATATATCTCTTGGTTGCCGCTTATGACTTTTGTTCTGTGTTGTAGGCAGTGAACGATCCATTTTTGTTTTGCATTGTATGGGTGGTGGGAGTTGAAGTTGAGGTATTGTCAAGGGAATGTTGGCCTGCGGTATACGGATGTCTTGAACCTCCTCTCTGTTATTATTACATGCAAGAATGCTAATTTGTTGTAATTTCCCTTTTTTCATTGGTGATCACATGGTTCAGTAGCGTCTGGACCTCTTCCTTTTATTGACAGAGTATGAAGATGTCATTAACGTATCTCAGCCATAGAGTTGTATTTAGTGCTCTGGATTCTAATGCCATCTCTTCGAAATATTCCATGTATTTGCTAGCCAATGATGCTGGTAATAACGATCCCATTGCTAAGCCTTCATCTTGCCGACATATGACTGATTCCATTCCAAAGTGTGTTGTTTGTGTACAGAAAGTCAGCATCTTCATTAGGTTATCTAATGGTGTACTGAAACGTTCTCCTAGCGATGAGTTCGAAGCCAGTCTGTCCCTGACTACCGATAGTGCCTCCACCTTGGGTACCTTGGTGAAAAAACTCACCACATCTAGGCTCACCATCTGGTTGCATTGGATGGGAGCGTCTGTGATTAGTTCCACAAGCGGAGTTTCCGGCTCATGATGGTGACTATCAGTGGATCAATTATATTTACAAACAAGCGACCCAGAATGTAGCACACAGAGCCTTGACTGCTAACAGTCTGCTTGAGCGGAATGCCGTCTTTGTGTGAATCTTAGATAGACCATATATGTAAGGTAGCTTGCTGTAGCGTTTAGACAACTGCCTAAATTTCTTAGGCTGGAAGCGATCCTTGTTCGTGATTAGGCAGCTGTGTGTTCTGTTTTCGTGACAGAGAGAGAAAAATAGAGAGAGAGAGAGAGAGAGAGAAGGAGAGAGAGAGAGAGAGAAGGAGAGAGAGTGAATGAATGACCAAGTGATTACAGTGAAAGAAAGAGAATGGTTGAATGAATGAGGGGCATTGAATGAAACAAAGAGAGTCAATGAAAATGATATAGAATGAGTCTGAGTTAATGCGATGGAGAGAGTGAAAGTGAAAGTGAAAGAGAGTGAAAGAGAAAGATAATTCATAACACAGAGAGAGAGTGAGAGAGTGAATGAATGCTATTGGAGGTAGAGTGAGGGGGAGAGAATATATGAATGGAAGAGAAAATGTGTAAATGAAGGGGGGGGCAATAAATTAGAGAGTGTATCAATGAAAGTGATATAGGATTTATCAGAGAGAATAAGAGGGAGAGAGAACGTGAGGAAGAGAGAAAATGAATGAAAATGGCTGAGAGTGAGTGAATGAAAAACTGAGTGAGAGTGTAAATAGGAGAAAATGGGAGACTTAGAGTGAGTGAATGAATGAAGGACAGTGAATGAGACATGGAGAATCAATGAAAGTGATAGATAATAAGTCAGAGAGAAAGAGTGGGAGAAAGAGAAGGTGTGTATGTTTGAGACAGAGAAAGAGAAAGAGAGAATGCTTTTCAAATTGTAGATGAGAGAAAAGGCAATATTTGTAATGCAATATGTACAAATATTGCGTAAATAAAGAAATAATGAATGGTCAAGATTTTTTCTTCTTCTATGTGCCTTGTCCCGTCAAGACGTAGACGATCATGGCCTTCCACGTTTCCCTATCCCTGGTGGCTCTGAGCACGCCTTCTCCTGTTATACCATGCAATCATCGTTCCGTCATCCACCTGATTAGGTCATTCAAATATTTTATCCGTTGCTTTTCCCTGTCTCTTTTTCCCGCTATATGGCCTGTTAGTATCAGATTTTCCAATCCCTCTTTCCTCATTTCGTATCCCAGGAACTTCAGCTATCTCTTCCTGATGCCTACTATTAATTTCCTTTTTGTTTCCATCATTTTCAAGACCTCATCATTGCTCACATGCTCGAGCCAAAAAATTTTCAGCATCCTTCTGTAGAACCACATTTCAATTGCTTCAAGTTTTTCCTTCGTCTTTGCTGGTATTGTCCAGCATTCACTGACATATTGAAGGACGGACAGTACGTAGCAATCCAGTACTCTCTTCTTAGTTTCTAGCGAAATTGTATTGTTACGTTTTTCCTACTGAACCATGCTACACTATCGCGTAGATGAGTTGGTTTGACAGAGATCAGATTCGCATTGATATTGTTTGCATAGTAGAACACAGGAGATGATATTACGTTTACACACGTGAAAAGACGCATTTTTGGGTTGATTATTGATTCGGTCATCTAACGAAGTAACTTTCTTAATATATAAACAATCTTGAATTATCCTTAACTCTTTTCCTTTCCAAATAATATTTATTTCAATATATGGGTACTCATAATCTGAATGAAAATAAGTAAAATAAACAAAAAAGAACCATTTTTGCATCGAATCATTACATGCGATAAGAAACGGATACTCTTTGACAACAGCATAAGAGTAGGCCAGTGGTTAGATGCAAGGTAGTCATCAAAACCATTCCCAGAACCTCCACTGCACCCTAAAATGTTAATGGTTACTGTATGGTGGTCTTAAAAAATGGTATTTCTTATTCATTGTTCCATCAAGGAAAATA
Source organism: Ascarosepion bandense (assembly GCA_037127315.1). NCBI lineage: Eukaryota > Metazoa > Mollusca > Cephalopoda > Sepiida > Sepiidae > Ascarosepion > Ascarosepion bandense. Next base: position 180,235 of record JBBBDQ010001558.1, on the reverse strand, counting down.
ATTCCAGGAACCTTGTATTGTAGAAAAATTGAGTGCATACACGAGACATTGAAAAAGTAACATTCTAGACTTGCGAATAGGGATGCCCCAATTTTGCTGTACGACGACGCAGGACTGTGTGCTTTTCAGTCAACTTTCTAAAAGCTGAATAACCTGAATTATAAAATTATCCTTCATCCTCTATAATAACCTGATTTCTCTCCCACCGTTTATCAGTTATTTAAACATTTTGAGCTGTTCATTCTCAGTAAACATTCTCTAATAACAAAAAGATAATCAAAACACTTGAACTGTTTATCCGTTCAAAGAATGAGGATTTGTTAAAGATGGGTTCAAGAATTTAGAGGTAGGGTGAAGAACAGTCATTTATCAAAATGGTGCCTATTTCAACTAAATAAATTATTTATTTAACATTTCAGAAGTATTTTATTTATTTCTGTTGTATTTATTTCTGTTGTATTTATTTCTGTTGTATTCTGCTGAATAACTATTTCAGCGAGAAAATGTGCGCTTCATCAGCAACGATGAGAAACAAAAGTTTAATAATTCAAATATAGTATAAAAATGCACATGCCGGAAAGAGCCGAAAAATATATCCATACAAAGGAAGTTAAAAAAAAAAAAAAGAAGACAGGGGAGATTAAGAAAGAAAAAAAAATTAAATTTGTCGTCCAGACATAAAAAAGGGACACAGAATAATGACTCGATATTAGAAGACATTTGGAATTTTCTCGCTGAAATTTTCTCACTGAAATTTATATATATATATATATATATATATATATATATATTTAACTTAGCTGGAAACTAATAGGTTCAGCCCGTATTCCGAGGAATTTTCATGATAGGTGCTCTCTGTGTCTGCTAGTAAGAATTCTAATATTAAAGTACCCTTCCCAGCAACTACTTCTGAATTTTAGAAAGGAATTCATTAGTAAGTGCCGTCATCAAGCGAGTTTTGTTAACATTTAAATTTTAATTTTTAGTTTTTAGGATATTAAATATAAATTTAATGGTTTTTGATAAATTAATTTAATTTTAAATAATATTTTAGACCCTCTACCTTCCTCTACCAGTCTTCTTTGATTGTCTACCTTAATAAAATATGAATTCTTTGACTAATTTAACCCCTGATTTCCTCTGCTAGTATATATATATATATTTCACATCATAAATGTTTATAAAAAAAAAATTTTAAATTAATTTTTAGAAAAGTTTTTAATTATAATTTTCTTTAATATTTAGTTTTATTTTCATTTAGTTTATCGCTACCTAGAGGTATTTTTAATTAGATTAATTAACTTTATTTAAATCTTATATCTACTTTTTTCCCCCTAATATGCTTTTTCTAAAAAGTCTTTTTTCTAATACTTTAACCCATTTATAAAGTTAGTTTTGTTTATCAAGCGTCTTTAATAAATGATTTTTTTTCTTTTCTTTTCTTTTCTTTTCCTTTCTTACCATTTCTTTATCTTTCTTACCTCCCGCCTCCATTCCCTTTTGATTTTATTTAACTTAATTCTCAATTTAACACCACTTCTTATTCCTTTCCTTTAACCCCTTCCTTTTGTAAAGCTAGACGAAGCCAAATTTTCCATTTTTTCACTTACAACTCTATGTAAAAGTAAAATCTAAAATTAGACATTATTTGCTTCCGAATTTTATGTGTCGTAAATTTCTTAAATCTTAACCGTCTTTTTTTATTTCTTTTTTATTTTTTATTTTTATTTTTTATATATATATATTAGCTGTCTGATACAGTTTATCATTGCACTGTTGTGCTCTATCATTGTGTCTACACATCGACTATTTTTTGGGATCAAACCTGACAGATTGTCAACTTGCTCATTTTTTGAATGAGAAAGTATGTTCACCTGAAAGAACTCAAATATATATATATATATATATATATATATATATATATATATATATATATATTAAAACCAGTTTTCTGAATTTGGCTTTATCTAACTGCATATTCCTTTGTTGTTGAGTGGTTAAAACATGTCAGACCAATGGACAGATTCTCTAGGTTCGAATCTTGCCGAAGGATGCATATTTTCTTAAAAAGTTTTTCTAATTTTGCTTTATCTCACTGTATATTTCTTCGTTGCTGAGCAGTTAAACATGTCAGACCAGGGTTTGAATAATGCCGGAGGATGCATATTTTTCTACCACGATCTCTCGAATATTCAGGTCAGTAGATATATATGAAGATAATTTTAAGGAAAAAAAACAACAAAAAACAGTGTATATACTTAAATAGGACTACCAATTAAAAATAATAATGTCCAAACAAACACAGTTACATGTCTCGTTCATTCAGCAATGAATTAGAACACTCTCAGCTATTGGGCGTGTGCATAATGATAATGTACACGCTAAAAAGTATGCCACCTTCTACCGAGCGCCCATAGCTCATAGGTAGAATCGCCGACTGACGCCAATTCGGTCGGGTTTCAATCCTGGGCAAAAAGCAATTGGATGTCTAACCGTACTGATGAGCTGTTATACAGCGAAACAAAGTGTCTGCGGATGACTATATATATATATATTTTTTTTTAATCACTTCACCCCAAGCAAGGCATTCCACTGCCACTATTGCACCTGGGGCTACATAGGGGAAGGTAAATAGAAAGAGTGGTTAGATGTAGGAAATGTCAGAAGCGGGGTGATATATAGATGGGTGGGCGGGAAGAGTGTTTGAAAGAATGGAAGCGAGTTAGTTTGTTAGG